>NDXB01014248.1:191519-254601 GCA_002631895.1 Agapornis roseicollis
TTTTTTTCTTTTTTTTTTAATATTTGGAGTTAACTATCAGGTTTCACTTATACAATACAGGCTTGGGTCAGGAAATGAGCACTGTATCATAGTTGATCTGGGAGAGGGGTCCACAGGAAAAAATACATTAGCAGTACCTGCAGTCCAACTCTGCATCAGGAATCTTTTATGGCAGACCTGCACAGAGCAGTGGAAAGATCAAGGCCTCCCTGCCCTGCATCACATGCAGGGGAAGCCCTTGGGCCAAAGCTCAGGGGCTCAAGAAGCAGTAACTGCCTGGGTTGGAATTTTGCAAAGATACTAAAATTAATAGGATTCCACAGACCTTGCTATGTGGTAAAAGCTACAGAGTTTAATTAAAAACAAGCCTTCCTTTGTTTGCAGTTATGGGTTAAACTAAAAGGAGGAAAGGCATTCCCTTATTCACCAATAATGCACCAGTGGGAATCTGCCCCAGAAGGGAGAGTATCCCCCCACCTCACTGTACTGATACATTCAATAATGCAGGATGTAGCTCTTCAACAGCAGCCTTCTAGAACAGTAATCTATAATGTATTTTGACTGCTCATCCAATCAGTAAACAATTTTGAGAATGTACTCCCAATATATGTGTATTATTTATAAGATACATAGGAGCACTACTGAAGTTCCTCCCTGCACCCCAGTGAGCTGTCTTGCATGCACCCTGCTTTGCAGAACAATGGTCCAGGTGATCAGCCAAAAAAAAAAACCAAAACAAAAACCCCACCAAGACAGACATTTGTTCCCAGGAGCTCTTTGGATGTCAGGGAGAGGAAGGTTGAGGAGTGGCAGGTTCCTCCAGGAAGAGCTCCAGTGCCAGTCTCTGCAGTCTCCCTCCTACACTAGACACTGGGATGCCAGCTGATCAGTGATATCAAAAGTTGCTTCTTTGAGTTTCTTCCCTGTTTGCCTGATCTACCTGCCAAGTTCCCATACAGCATTCATATCTGCTCCTCCTGGGGCCCTGTTCATCTCATACCCACAAAACAGCCCATGGCAGCTGGGAAAGGGTGTTCTACAGCCATAACTTCATGGCACTAAATGGAGTCTAGTGCTTCTGGGACAACAAGCTTGAGAAAAGACTTACCTCATCATCCTTCCAGTCTGAGAAATCTATCTTGAAGGAAGGCAAGGAGAATTGCTGGCTTACCCCTCTCTTGTAATGAACTGTCTCCGACTGCAGAGAGGGATTCTTTGTGCTGTATCTGAAGAAAGGGGGGGGGGAAAAAATTGCTGTAACATGTAATTGCTCTCAGCTGGGCTCTCATTCCTTCCCACCTGTCCGCCTTTCAGGAATCACAAGTGGCAGCTCTAAGAGGCAGAGCTGGCAGGCGCTGGCAGCCATTCAGTGGGGATACAGAAAAGGAAGGGGAAGGTCATAGCAAGAAGGTGAGCACAGGGAAGGTGAAAGCAGCACAGACAAGCAAGGTCTGATCGGGTCCATATTGACCTGCCTGGGAACACTAAGTGTCAGAGGAGTACAGTGGGGTGCAGCAGCCTGGCAAAGGCTGGCTCACTAAATCCAGGGCCTAGGCAACACTGGCTTTCAGCCCAGCACACAGTCTTACTTTCTGCAAGGAACCCAGGAAGAAGCAGCAATGATCTAACAGTAGGAACATACAACCCATCACAGTGGTGAAAGCTCTCCCATGCCTCTGCAGGACAGCTCTGCTGTGAGAAACACTTGCTTGGCTCACCATGACCCCAGTAAGCAAGAGCCATTCCAATTCACTCCTCTATTCTTTGTGTGCTTCCCCAGAGGTGTTGCAAGGGCAACCAACATCACCAGACACACAGCAACCAGTCCCCCATGCTGGCCACCTACAGAAAAGTCACAATTCTGCTGTCTTGAACCCAGCACTGAAACACCAGTATTGCCATGCTGGGATGAACATCTCTAGCACAGGAACATAGCTATCATCCACCACCTTCTGCATCCAGAACCCTCCAGCCATGTCTGCCCTGGGTGAGACCTTTCATTGCTCACTGACTGTCTGTAATGCACAGTGGGCTTCAATGGCACAACAGGATCAAAACAAGAAAGTTTGCACTCCTTTCTGAAGGGTGATTTCTGAGCTGGATGTGTCCAGCCAATTTTGGCACAGGAGAGGAGGCAGCAAACTGCAAAACAGGGTGGGAACATCTAAGGCTGTTTTTAACACCAAAGCCTTTACTGTTGAGCTACCAGCCGTGTGTTCAGAGCATGCTGACAAACCAGAGAGAAAGTGAGAGATCCCTTGCCCAAGAGGCTTACACTGCAGAAACAACAACCTCCCCTGGCACAGTGACGAGACAGGTCTAGCTCCAGCTCAACAAGACAGACAGTCACAGTAATGGCATGTTATCTCTTCTACATACTAACTATCACTCCCTAAAGAAAACTTCACACAGTGAGACAGAGAGCATGCTGGCCTGCAGCCACTGCACACTGAAGAGCTTGAAGCCTTGTTGACTCTTCAGACTTGATTGCCACTGTTCCTGATGGAACAGGGACAGGCTCCACGTACAGGTGTCCCATTAGCACCAGGAACTTCCGGCTGAGGTTTTCCTTAACTCAACTCGGGATGTCACACTGGATCCCCTACGACCAGCTCCTCAGATCTTGCTGATCCCATTTGTCAGAGAATACATGGGCAAGTACTACTGCCAGCCCTGCAGCAAAGGAGACAACAGCAGAGAAGATCGAGGCATTTGCTGTGGCAGAGTCAGTGCAGAGCCCCATCAAGCAGAGCATGCACAGGGGAAAGAAAAGACAATCCTTGCTTGGAAACATTATTCTGTACTTCCGAGGACATTCAGCTCTTCTGAAACACAGACACAACTTAAAATTCACCAGGTACATAAACAAAAGGTTGGAAGTTCCAACTTCCTCTGGCCCAGCTACAATTTGTGAAGGAGTGCAGCACACCAGAAGGGGATGGCAATACAAAGCTTTTCTACATCCAAGGTAATGCCTCCTGGTTTCTGTAAGCCAGGAGCAAAAGGGCTGGGCAGCTCACTGCCAGAGGGGGTGAAGCAAAATCTGTGGGAAAAGCCCATGGGCCAGAGTCAACCAAGAAGGGCAGAACTGAGCATTACACCAGAGATGTGAAGACTGGGCTAGAGAATGACAGAGATGATTACAGAGGACATGCCTGAACCTTAAACCCCAGCTTCAAGCGATGCTGTGAGTGAAAACTTCACACTCAAGAGCTTTAGCTCACAGAGCCATTGGGCTACCCTTCTGGGGCTCAGGCCAACCAGCACTGTAACACAGAGCCTTAAAGCACAATGATTATGATGCATTCTGCAGCTGAAGGATACCAGAAGATGATGACTATCTATTAATTCCTCTCAAACCCAAGGAGGAAAACCCAGGCTCTGCACTGCCATGAACTGCTGCCTTCCTCTGGAAAGCAACTATAGTACCTGCACTGTCTGAGGATCCAGAAGTTTCAGCAAGTGTTACAAGATCCATGATCTGGAAGGCCATGATGAAGGCTGGGTTCACCACGTACACTCTGCTTTCCTGCCAAGGCAGGTACGTCATGTTGTTTATGCCAATACCTTACCCTCAAAGACCATTCTGTACTGCTCTGAAATTGTGCTGCTTTACTAGAAGGTCTCACTCCACCCTTTGCATTTAAAGCATAGTGTGGGAGAGATCAGAATGACAGGTCTTTTATGTGTGAATTACAGAGCGAGCAATTGAGTGAAGTTTTATTTACTGACTTGTCAAGCACAGTGAATAGAGCAAGCCAGTATCTAGCTCCTTTTGTGGTGCTCTCAAAGCTTCCCAGCTCTGCAGAGAGGCACAATTCTCCCTCTACAGCTGGGAAAGCAGGGGATGAAAGAGTGACTTACCTAAGATGACAGCAAGTCAGGAACCAACTGGAAATGAAGTGCAGGGGAGAGAGTGGAGCTGAGAGAAGGGGATAAACATGCTTATGATGCATGTCAGGAAAGGCAGAGGACCTGCACTTACAGCACTAGAAGCTCAAGCCAGTCTACAACAGGAAAGCAAGTAATCCTGTTCCAAGGACAGGGTAGGACTATACTCTCATAGACTTGCTGCTCTCACTATCTCTGACAAAAGAAATAAACCAGGTACACAGATTTTCTGAGCTGAAGAGTATGACAAAAACGCCAAGGAGACTTCCTCAAGTGAACCAAGTGGGCCTTATGTTTCAGACTGCATCACTGCCTAGGCCCCACTGTCAGACCTTGTATCAGACTTGGATCTTAACACCCAGACAAAGCTGGGGACCAGCAGCCAGCACTGGACTGCTGTTTCTCAGACTGTACCAGGCCAGGTCTCTATCCAGACAGGAGATGTAACAAAACCACCTAGTGAGCACTGTCAGCTCAGGACACTGGAGAAATGGGATCTGTCCTACTAGGTCAGGACCAAACAGAAATCCCTGTCACATCTTTTTAAACCTCTTTCTTTGCTCAGGCACCCAACAGTGTGAGAATCACCAATAACACAAGGTACCACACTGCTGACTGCAGCAGCAGCCTCCAGCTCTGTCCCCAGGATTCATGCAGCCCCTCTCCTGTAAGCTCTTTGACGCACCTTTACTCTCACAAAGCAAAGTTTACACTCCACACTGACTCCTTCCTCCTCCACATCAAAGCCTTACTTCCCACCAAAACCAGCTGTGTATTGGAGAACCAGCAGCCGATAAGCCCTGTGACTACAGCACTGATTTCTGAGAGAACAAGAAACAAACTAAACTATTCTGCAGTCTCACTCCTCCATCATCATTTGAGAAGCACTCACCACCTGCACATCGAAACTCAGCCTGTGGCTCACAGTCTTCTCCCTGTAGGCAGTCCAGACTTGCTACTGGGCACCTGCAGACCTTAAGTAGCACCCAAGCCACCAGTGGCATGCCAATGTTAGGGAACCTCTGGCTATGCAGAGTTAAATTTCTGTTGCTACATGCTTACTGCAGAGGCAGCATGATTGTGTGGGGATGTTCCCCCTCTCACTTGTGTCCTCAGTGCCTGGGGCAGTTCTCAGCAGGGTGCCAGTCCCAGCTTGTGCTGTGTTCCTCAGCTCCACTTGGCACTGGAGCTGCCTTGGACAACTGAAAGATGATTCCTGTTACCACAGGCATGTTGGGACCCCTGACCAAGCAAGGATCCTAGCCAGCTTGCCTCAGGGTTATGCAGACCACTGTCCAAACCTCATTCCTCAGAGAAAAGCAGAATACACAGCAATGTTTCCCCAAGGTACCACTTTTGACTAGTAATGGCTTAGAGACAGACTGTGCTTTGAAACGCCTATGGACAAAATGAGAGAGTTCTCTTTTTTTGGCACAGCTCTGCACATTGCACGGCAATTTGCAGTGAGCTGAGACAAGGCAGAGTCACACAAAAGCTCTGGAGGGTACTCAGGAACCAAATTCTTCCACTGCTGCAGGCCATGACCACCTGGCATGCTCCATGTCCTCTTAAAGGTGATGAAGAGGGAACCAGTCATGTTCTGCTGGCATTCAAAAGGCACAGGAGACAGGAGCTGATGTGGAGCAAGCACTCTGGCTCTCTCTCCCACCTGTTCACTCCCCTTTCATTTTGGGCCAGGATCTCGAGTTAACTTTCAAAGAACAAGTTGATTTGTTGGAACTAGATGATCTTAAGGTACTTTCCAACCATAACCATTCTACGACTAACAAGTGTCTCAAATTGAAGTGATTTTTGTTGGTAACAGAAGCACTACCAAAATATAAGAAGGCGATAGCGCTGGGCCTCAGAGTTAGACAAGACCCAGCCCAGAACAGCTCCCACACACAGCACAGAGGTTTACCTGGTGCTAAGCTGGTGCACTGCAGTCCTTGACAGTCTTCTCCTCCTATTTCTTTCCAAGAATGAGTTTCCACTCCAGGCCAGGAGGAAACAAACACCTCAGCACGCAGCTGAAGCCCTGCAGAGCCCAGCCTTCAGCTGCTGAACTGACTGGTGAGAGCACCAGGCTCACAACTCCAGCCAGGCTTCAAAGTTGGCAGCTTACACAACAGCTACACAGAGCACACAAAGGCCAGAACTCTTATTAAAGACAGAGGGTTTGTCTGTTCAGTGAAATCTATAGAATTTAGCTCTCCAGCCTGTGAACTCTGCACACCACAGCGTTTCCTTGGGGACTGGTGTCTGCCTGGATCAAAGCGGGCTTCAGCTGTAAAGGCTTGTGCCTAGCAAAAACCAGCACTCTCCTGATTTCTTCACACAGAAGGAATCTCCCTGCACAAAGAATTCATATTAATCACCAGTCCACAGCCAAAAGCAGCAAGGGCACCTTTCAAAGGCCCTGAATAGAGAGCTGCTATTAAATAACCAAAAGAGTATCTGAGTGCCTCTGCCTCTCCTACACAAGCTTTAGTGAAAACAGCCATGTGCTGAGCAACCCGCTTCAGTTAGATTTCATTTTGTGAACCAACTATTCAAACTTCCACATGCAGACAGAATATATAATCATTGCAGTGTCATGTCCACCATCAGCCTGTGGTAGGATGTTTGCAATGAGTGTAGCAGGCATTACAAAGCAAACAAGGAAATGAGATTTAACAAACGAAATAAAATATATCTAGTACACCCATCTGTGCACCAGCAACACACACAGCACACCCCTGGAAAAGGGCAAGTATTGCAGAGCTACACTGACCTATTTTCATTGTGTTTTCTCTTTATAATGAGAAAACAGGGCTTGGCATCAATACCAGGATACGGAAGAGAACGTTTTCTGTCCAGAGAGGAAGATCTTATTCATAAGAATGGGCTGCAAACTCAAACTTCCCATGTCATATTTATCATCAGCTCCTGATCTGCCCAGATTGCTCATGTCTTTAGAGCTAGCCTTTTTAAGTTCTTCCATCTACAGGGCTGGTTTGACTTCTTCCCCTGGGGACATAACCGCTGCTGTCATGTTTTAACTACACACAATCCTTCCTGCTAGTCAGCAGGATATATTCCTACAGCTGGAAGAGTCCCAGGAGCCCTCCCAGGAGCAGGCTAACAGTGTGCACATCCAGGCTTTTGCTAGAAAAGAAAAAGATACACTTGTACAGCACACAGAAAAAGAGAATATGAGCATGTCTACAACCTGCTCCAAAAAACCACACCAATCTCCTAAAACATCTTTTGTACACATCTGAGTGTAGAAACATGTAACCCAGTTACTGCAGGAGAAAGCAGACTACAAACTGGGAGTCCTTCAGCTGTTCTCTAGGAGCTGTTGAGGGGTACTGCCAGCCCTGAGATGGAAATGCAATGCAGAGCACCTTGAATTTATCTGGGGGGAAATGACCTACTTATGGGCAACCACTAGTGAGTAGCTGATGTACAGCTTGTAGACCTGCATGTCTGTGCTTCCTCTATGCTCTAAGGCAGAAGTTCTCATGCCCTACCTAGGGCCTATCCTGGTCACCCAGGCTGAGATGGCTGTGCCCTTCTTCGCTACACATGCTGATCACCTCTACCACAGGCATGCAGCTGCCTTTCCAGCTGGCTAGTGTTAAACCCCAGTGAGCTTCACAGATTTTGACAGCAAATGTCTCTGCTTGTAGGACGTTTCTGAAGCTGACAGATACTTTTGTGCCTCAGGGACACTGAGCAATACAAAGCTTGTCCTTGCAGGTGAGCAGTCAAGCTGTTTTGAGTTTCTCCAACCAGAGTACTCCTTGTTTTCTATCAAGCTGCTGGGAAACTGATGCCAAAGGAAAGGACAAACTGAGAAGTATCACTCCAAGTCAGGCAGGCAGATCACAGATCTTCAGGTAAAATGCTGTGTCCCCTCAGGTGAGCTCACTGCAGGGGCTGCCACAGGAAACAGAAGCACAGCAGAACAGTTTGAGGATTTCCAGAACCAAAGAAAATTGACAAAGACAGAAAGATAAAATGAGAATACAGGGGGTCTTGAGCTGTTCACAGGCAGTGCCATTAAAGAGACTCTGGACACAGGCAGGTCTGGTCTCTGATACCCTTGTCGTAACACCAGTCCTCTGAGAACTGATGTATTTTACTCTAGAGAGTCTTTATGCTCACCACAAAGTAACTGGGCAAAATATATTCAGAAGGCAAGAGCAGCAGTTCCTTCTAGGTTTAAACTAATTCCCATTTAATCTAACAGGCTTCTTCAGATATCTGTACTAGCACCAGAAAATGCTGGATACCTTCCCCTGGGCATGGGGCTGCAGAGGTGAAGACACCTCTACAATCACCACAGCCACACATTCACTTCTCCAGACTTTACTGGCCAACTGTGGTTCCACAGCAGTGGCAACACAGCTCCCTGTGAAACTCAACAGTTATCAGTTCAGGACAAGAGGCAGGTGGCAGTTGGAAGCTACATGTTCCCAAGAATTTGGCTGGGAAACGGTATAGCTGAGCAGATCTCCCAGCAGGATTGCCTGGGAAAGTCTGCTGAATGCTCCTTTGAGACAGGTTAGGACAGGCAGCACATACTGATAAAGGCACCAGCTTTTAAATGGAGCCCAAACATCTCCAGGAGGAAGCTTCCTGGCTTGCAGAGAGAAAGGCTTCCCATGGGTCACAGAGATCAGCTAATCCTGAAGGCAGGCCCATGACACAGAGTGCTGTGGCTCTCAGATGAGCAGAGACTCTAGAACAAGCAATGCCTCTGCTCAGGGAGAGCCACCTTCCCTCCCCTCCCTCCTCTCACCCCAAACTGTAGGCAGGTAACAATGCTCCTAGCAGGAGCTTCACATGAGCAGGAGCACTGATACTATCAGGACCAGTGTTTGTTTCAGCAGAGAAGCAAGAATAACTTGTTTAGCACTTTTGAGGAGCCATGCTGCAGGCTGGGGATGAGAAGAAAATCCCTGCTTTTGCAAAGGGCCTAGTAAGTTTCTTCCATTTCAGGATTTAGAATCAATTTAGGAGAGTGGAAAAAAAAAAGTATTTTGTTTTAAAAGCATCTTCTTCCCAATCAAGTGCTGAACACAGCTACAGAAGAAGTTTTGAATTTACTGACAGTGCAGCTTTTGCACATGCTTGTTCCTTTGATGTAGCTGTTAGCACCAAAAGAGACTGAGAAAAAGGAAAATCTACCAGCCCAGGCAGGGGGAAGCTGCAGTCCTATTTGTGCACTAAGAATGCACTCGCTCCTCTCAGAGGTTGAAGAATGCAGCCCAGAATTTTTTTTTTCCACTAGAATTTGAAAAGAATAAATCAAAGTAATTATAGCACTGCCCTTTCAGAATTGCTTTGCAAAGCTGAAATCAGAGCTTCAAAAGGCTTTTACTAGCAGCCAGCAAATCCAGAGATGCAGAGATGCCTACTTCAAGCAGCTATACTAGCCCCAAGACGTGCTTCATGAGCCACTGCCACAGGGAAAAATAGGCTCGGTTGAATTAAAACAGCTTATAAAGTCTGTATTTGTATCTTGCTTCCCGCAGCCCTTATTACCTACACATCTGCATGAAATCAGGATCAAGCCTTCCAAAAAGTTCCCCGGCCTCTGGTGCAGCCCCCACACCTATATAACATTTATTGTCCAAGAACTCCAGAGCAGAGACAGCTCATCACTCCTATACTATGGGGAAATAAAGCATGACCTTTTTAATAAAAGGCCAACAGCAGAAGCAAGAGCTAAATCCAAGTACTTTACCTTTTGATGTAAAGGGTCAGTGCATGGGGCACTGCTGCCACCCAGGCAGGGCAGCACAGTGTGGTCAGCTACATTTTGTTAGTGAGGTAATGACTGCTGTCTACTGATCCTGGTTTCATGCAGCGGCAGGTAGGGTTCATGAACAAAGGCTTCTTTCTGGCATCTGAACAGAGATCTCTCCCAGTGAACCATGGACAGGGTGGATTAAAACATTCAGGTTTAAAAGAATATTTCTTTGAAGGTGACAGTTGTGTTAAATTTAAGATGCTCTACCTAGGAATTGTTCAAATTAGATTTAAAAAGCAATTAGGCAGTTCATGTTTGCTGCATAAGCTTTAAAGAGCAGACAGCAGCACTGGTGACAGTCACTGGCATGGCACTGATTTAAGTAACGTGTTATTTAAGTGAACCAGAAACTGTTTTCCTTCTTCAATCAACCAACAGAGTTCTGAGAGGAGAGCCAAGAGTTACAGAAGACACACTCTATCCAGAAATAGTTATATTCAGCAACTACAATACTTCCATTAGGCAATTATTATTCAAGGCACAACTTGACAAGACAGTCTCTTATGAGTCCAACATAGAGCAGTTAACCAACAAGAATGCTACACTGCTGGTCTCAGGTGACTCAGTTGCATTTCACCCCAACACAGCCTGGTTCAAGACACCACATTAAAAAGAGTATCTTTCTTTTTAAAATAACTTTCTTTTTTTGCCATTTTGACACAACAAAAAGCAAAACTAGAAGTCTGGAAAAAAATACATTTTTAACTACGTGCATATTCTTTACTGACTTAGGCTCATTGTAAAATGTAGCACAAAGGTTGATGTGAAGCTTATACCGAGTTGTAAATACAGATAATAGATGTTAAGTTGTTACTGACCAGTGACAAAGACAGTCTCCAAGTAAATCAACAAGTGAATGTGCAAAACAAGATTAAAATCAATGATTTAAAAAAAGACTTGCTGATTTAAGCCATGGCTGAAGTCTGTAAGTACATCCACCCTGGCCACAGAGGCCCTCAGCTCTTTCCATTAGCCAACAGCAGGTTTCCTTCTTGGATGAAAAAACAAGGAACACTGCAGGGCAGCACAAGGGACACTGGTCACCTCTCCACATTGTACCTGTATTAGGAAAAGAGGACTTCAATCTCCAAGGCTGCCATTCCAGCACCTTCACTAGCACTAAATTCACAGGAAACCTAAGGACCTAAGAGACAGAACATGGAAACTTTATTCTAAAGCATACTGCTTCATTCAGTTCTGCTCAGGACAAGTTGAATCTAAATAGAAAGTGTTTTCACAGTTTGTTGAGAGATATTTTTCAAGCACTTAAAAGGAGCTAATTTATGACCTCCCAAAAATAAAGGCATTCACAAGCTTCAACAGAAGAAGTGAAGTGGCCTAAGAAAAAATTCTGGATTGGGATATCCTCCAGTTTGGAGGAATTCACATCTGGATTGCAGCTTTGAGCCCGTCTCATTTCTAAAAACACACTGTTCATTGGTCATTAGTGGGATGTTTATACTTTGCATAAAACATATAAGCCATTTTATGGTTTGTCACATGCACTTCTCCCTGCTGAAACCTCTACAGATCCCTCCAATAAAACATAAATTAACCCCCAAATCCAGAGTACCACTGCAGAAGCCATCAGCATCATGTGCACAGAGCCACTGATCAGCCAAAAGCCTCTACCAGAGGAAGCCAAGAGCTTCTGCAGCCTGAATCTTCCTTTACCCATAGACCGAGAAGGATTTCTTGTCCCACAGCCATGGGAAGCGTGCTGTAACATACCAGCAGCATATGTGTACCCAGCTCACACCGGGGAAAGCACATTTCAGCCACCTTATTTCTTAATACAGAGAGGAAATTTTGCATAGTGTTATGGGATACAGTGTTGATTGGAATGGTTTAAACATGCTGATTTAGATAAAAAGGTTTTGAAAGCTGTAGGGATGCACTACCAGGATATAAAAAAAGACTCTATGGATGACAGTTTGACCATTCTTTCTACAACTAGTAAAAGACTAATACATGTGTTTGGCAGGAAACACAGTTTCAGGCAATAAATCCTACTGATAACTGTTTCCCAGCATCCTGTGTTGAGGTGGTCATTTATCCCAAAATAGGCTTTGGGTGGGCCTCAATTCCACAGATTTACTATGTTATCGTCAGACTGAACTTTACTTTGGTGGCCCAGATACTCCCATCACAGGAATCATAGAAATCCAGTGAGTTAGGTGATCTGGGTTAAAAATAGGTAGTGTTTGAAGGGAAGGGTGGTTGAGGCTTTTTTAATTTCATAGAAAATCTTGCTGACAAAGCATACAGTTGTGAGTTCCTCTCCTTTAATGCACACAAAATGGTTTCTCCACATCAAAAACCAAACCAAGAAAGGAACAAAAGAGAGGATATTGGTGGGAGGGAAGTGAAAATAATATTCAAAGCTATGAGAATATATAAAGCAAAACAGAAAAAGATTTCCCTTTCCACCATCCATGGCAGCACTGCCCTCAGGGGTAATGAGAGGTGTCTGACAGGTTCATCACATAAGAGCCTGTGCCCCTCCACATGCCCACACACACAGGACTTACACTGCCATGCCACCAACAAACTCCTCTGTAGCCTGGCAGTAGATTGTGATGGCGACACGAGCATCTGCATCAAATGTGAACTCCAGGCTGTACAGGACTTTCTGCTTCCCATTCTCCTCAGTAGGACTGTCAACATCATCTTTATACCTGAAAGACAAAGCCAGAGGATTAGAACATATTCTTATGAGATGTGATCAAGATCACTCTGGGAATCAGGACAAGAGTACTCCAGTGGAGGTGTTCAGGGCACACAAGGCACCATAGGCTTCCACTGGGGCTTTCCAGAAGACTTCCATTCTTTCCTCCAAGAAAGGTTCTTCCAAGATTTGACTGAAGTTATTCAAGTGAATTATGTAGTGATGGTGTTGAAGAATCTCACTGAGCCTTAGAATGCTGGGACACAGAATGAGACAAGAAAGTGAACTCTTCAATGTCAAACCCAAAGATAAGAATGTCAAATCCTCCTTCCTTTTAAAACTTCGCATTAGGCTCAGTGTTTAGGCTAAAGAAATCCTGCATGGGCCTGAGAAGTTTGAAGCCCAATTCTTTTAACTCTGCAAATGAAATGGTGCATGACAGGCAAAATAACAGGGTTTCTATAACACAAAACTCCTGATCAACAAAAGATCACACTGATCTGTGTGATCAGTATCAGACAGATGATTGATATTCAGATCAGAAAGCATCCAAATACAGGAACTTCAAATACTATAAATCATCACCCAAACCTTTGATGCTGCTAATGACTGAAGCTTGCACACATTTATTGTATAAGCAAAAATTAACACATTCGACTGTGTAACAGATGCATGATAACCAATAGAGAATAAGTTTGTAAGTTATTTCAATTTCTGTAAAGGTGAGTTATAACTTGGCTATGGGCCATTCTACAACTGTGTGATCACCACAGCCCAGGATTACTCCTCCTCCTCCCTATTGCTAGAAAAAGGCAGGTAACAAATCTGGTGAAGAAGGTGGTATGAAGAAAGGTCCAGGGCAGCAAGCTAAGGGCATGGGTGAGCAGTGAGTTATGGCCAGGGAAAACAGCAATCTGGAACAAGCAGCCAACACAACACACCATGAGAAGACCTCTCTTGCCCTGAAGAGCAAAGTGACAGACAGAATGGACATGATTCACTGGCAGGGCAGAAGCAGATTCTCCTATGTAAATTCCAATCCCACCATAACCCTACAACTGTAGGTACCACCATTAGACCCCACACTGTGCAGAAAAGGCGAATGCAACAGGTTGCCTTTGAGAGGTGTACAACACTACTTGATGTATGCTTAGCTCCAGCCTCACTTGTCTGTTGGTTCTACCTCAATTGCCACGATGCCTGGGTCAAAGCCAAGCAGCTAAACTATTCAGGAAAAGCTTGGCACTGTCTCTGACTTTGCAGTATCAGTCAGCCTCTCCCTTCATTAAGCAGCCTCAATGAATATGCTGCACTATTGAAAATACTCAGAAATGGGCTAGGCAATACCACATAATTTCATCTAAAAATTGTCAAGGGAATCCTTATTTACCAAGTTCACTGAGATGTAATAACTGCTGCCTAATTAAGAGTTCCAGCATGAATTTTATTTAACACCACACTGAACAAGAATGAAATGTTCAACTTCAGCCATTTAATACAGAAGGCACAAAATAAAATTTGAGAGCAGTACAAACACCTAATGCACATACTAATGTAACCCTAGTGAGCCACTAGAGCATACACTTGCATTCCTGCCTGAAGGAGTTGGAGAGCTCCAAACAAGACTTTTGCCAGAGGTTCAGCAACGTCAGAACAGTAAATCAAATTAGAATACACCCAACATGCAAGTATAAAACCAAAAATCCTAAGAACTGAGGATCTGAACACTTGCAGCAGCAAATACTGCATACAATATACAGTATAGAGCAAGATGGTATTTTCACACTACCTAGTTACATTAAAAGGATAAAATCATGGCACTCAAAGGATGTAAACAAGAAATACTCTACCCAGCAGGGCAGGTTTGCCTAGAAAACACAAGGGTAGCATCAACATTTTGTGCTGAACTGACCCAAGAACAAGAGATGGCAACAATCAGCTCACAAGAAAGCAGCAGTGCAAACTCCTGCAAATTCGCCCATGCTGCAGTGCCCTCCATTGATCTGAAGCTGGCAGCAGTGGATCCATGCTATGATACCTTTGCCACTTCTTCCAGAAGAAGTAGGGTGGGGGAAAACCAGCACCCCTTGAAGGCAAGCACCACTGGAGGCTACTTCATAGACCTATACCCACTGTATATACAGTAGGTATTAAAATAGAGATGGCTAGCACATGAATGAGTTACAAATCGACACCACAGATGCAGATATCTGTAACAGCCCCAAGTAACAAAGTGGGAGACCTGGGGGTGGGGGCAGATTACACAACAGTTTCTTTAGTAAAACCATTGCCTGTTTTGTCTTCTCAGAGAAGCCACAAAAAGTACATGGGTTCCCATGTCACCATGCTGCTCCCAATGTCACTTCTTCACCTCCCTGCCAGCACTTGGAATGTGCTTCCATCTTTTCAAGAACCAAAGGGGTTAAACCTTTCTAAACCTAGGCTTCACTAGATCTGTTGCCCTGGGAAACCATGCAGGGGCCACTACCAACTACCAGCTGCAGTGCCTGGAATGGTTTCTGGAGGATGCATCTGCTGAGAGGTAGGAAGCCCTACCTGCCTTGAACACCATTGCTCAAGCAGGGGGGCAAAGTATACATGCCTAAATGGTGACAGTCACAGCAAGGCTGTGTACACATTTCCAGTTGCAACGTGCCTGGTGCTGGAGGTTAAGAAAATTGTCTGCCACACAGCAAGGAGTTCAGGTGAGAAAAGACTACATAAGCAGCTATACCAAATGGTAGCTGGACCGAGGAACAAGCAAGGACTGCCAGTGCATACTCTGAGAAGCAGAGGTATCTCATGTCCCACCTGAAGGTGCAGGAACATTGGGATGTATCTTCAGGGGACTAATAAGATGAAGTCACACATTTTGCATTCCTTCTTTCTTTGCAAGGGATATAGCAGACAAGGAGGTGGTGGTTCAGGAGTGATTTGGAGTTCAAGAGCTCTTCTGTCTCCACCTGCACTTGAAGTTTACAGTTCATTCAGTCAAATCCTACAGACAGTGTTGGTGTGAGGTGGCCACAGATGCATGCACAAGTTTAGAAACCAGTGACTTTGCTAGGTGTGCCTTTCAGTCATGCACAGGAGAGCACAGGTTCCACAACCATGTGTATAGAGTAGAAGAGACTGACCACCTTTGAGAACAAACAGCTGATCCAATGTTATGATGAAAAAGGCAAAGCAGGATGACCAAGGGAGCTGAGGCCACCAGGTCTGACATCACCTCTTTTTGTTTGTCTGTTAAGGAATTAGAAGATAAAAATATAATTAACAGCAACCATGACAATTTTATAGAACTAGGTGGACTGGAACTTGATTTTATCCTTTGAGGACATTAAAAAGTTTGACCAAAAATTTAGTAGACCTGCAGGATAAATGTGAAGCATTGCTTGACTCAGCATTGTGAGATACGCATTACAACAGTTTTAGCATGCATTTGACATCTCTATCAGTTTTGACCTTCATTGAGGGAGATCACCATCAAATGGAAACTTTCCTGTTTAAGCATCCTGCAGAGACCTGTACAGTTTAACACTGTCCAGGGCTGCAGATCAGGCAGTCCCAGCACCCTCACAATCACCTCCACTGCAGGATGAACAGCTTCAGGGATCATCAGCCCCACTGTGCTGGAGAGGGAAGAGGAGGGATTTTCCTTCTTTCACTCACAGTAACTCACCCATCTCCTTCAGTCCCTATTATCTACCTCCCTCTCAGGCCCTTATCCAAAGTGCTCAGTGGTCTTACTACTCTCTACAGTATTGCTGCTGCTTCAGACACATTCCCAAGTCACTACAGTTGCTGATTTCTTCAGCACTTTAGTTCCATGATGCTATCCAAAGCCCAAAGCCCACACTGAAGCAGAGAGGCTGTCCCAGGACGTAATTTTTCCATGAAACACATTGCTTTATGAGTTGATCTTCCTCCAGTGACTGGAAGTGCTTTCAAGGTAAGGGCAAACAGCCAGCTTAAGCCTATCAGGTACTTCAGCTCTGGAATAAAGCTTCCAATCCAGTTCCAGAAGAGGGACATGAGACAGACATGAGGCACTCTTCTTTTGTTAGTGGTTAACAGCAAAACTCATGCTGCCCTCCTCTGAGGTTCACAGAGTCTCATCCTGCTAGAACTCAAGCACTCACATAAGGTGTTGAAGACTCAGGTCTGCAGGTTTATTGCTTCCCTCCAAAGCTGCTGTAATCTTTCAGAGTTGGGCAAAGCTCAGAATTTCTCTGGTAAGAGCTGGGCGGGCGGGAAGCCCAGGGCAGACATTTCCTCATATTTCTCCATAAAGTCCTGCACCCCAAATTACAGGCCTAAACCCTCTTTGCAGATGAACAATGACTTTCCAATTAAATACAAGGTTGGTACTGGGACCAGTGCTGTGTAACATCTTTGTCAGTGACATGGACAATGAGTGCATCCTCAGCAAGTTTTACAAGGGCATGCAGGGATAGGACAAGGGGGGATGGCTTCTAACTGTAAGATGTAGATTAGGTATTCAGAAGAATTATTTCAGTGCTGAGGTCCCAGCACAGGTTGCCCAGAAAAGCTGAGGCTGCCTCATCCCTGGCAGTGTTCAAGGCCAAATTGGATGGGCCTTGGAGAAACCTGGTCTAGTGGAAGCTGTCCCTGCCTGTTGCAGGGGGGTTGAAACTGGATGAGCTTTAAGGTCCCTTTGGACTCAAACCATCTTATGACTCTATGAAAAACAAAACTTTTGTGAGCACTTTACCATCAGACCCTGCTTTACACCTAGACACCCAACCCAGTATCATTTTATTTGGTGGAGGAGGTGATAAATTAAACTTAACTAGCTCTGGAAAGAATGTGCAAACCTCAACTATTTGTTTTAAATAAGCCAAGCTGGAGAGGGCACAAAGTGTTTTTATGTACACAGAGGAATAAAGGAAAAGTCTCTAGTACAGAACATTAGAAAAGGCACAAGACACAATGTACCCTTGGGGATTGGCAATTAAAATCTCATTCTGGGTCTACATCAGTACAAAATTAAATAGTGTAATTTTGATGGTGGCGTTAACAGCAGTAATACGGCAGCAGCAGCACAAGAGCCTATTGGAGCTCACAAGGCAGCAAAAGAACTGATAGTACCAGGAATTAGACAGATGCAAACCAGGACACTGTTAGGGTGCACGGACACTACATTTCATGAAGTCCAGAGCTTCAAGTCTACCTAGGAAAGCAGAATGAAAGAACTCTATGTACTAAACCCCATCAACTGCTCCATTCACAGAAAGGCCTCTCCCAGTGAAAAAGCCACTTCCCATTTGGCTTCTGAGAAGTTACGCCCATTTACATGGATGTCTGCAAGGAGAACAAAATACCCTTTCCACAGCAAGTGTGGGAGGAAAGCAAGGCTATTTCCTAGAGAAATACTTCACCCTTTAGCTGAAAGGGTGAGATAGCATTCAGAGTGGTTTACTAATGGTTACTTTTTCAGAAGTTCTTCCCTCTTTTCCTCTTCAATCAGTTCTGAAACCACAGGTATTGCTCATTTAAAAAAACGAAACAAACCCTTCATTTTTCACACAAAAACAAACTGAGGGGTTTGTGTGGTTATGACTCAAAACTATTCACGTTACACCATGCTCCCAGAACCACCTTGGCTGAGAGTGGAACCTGGCCCTGTTCCTGAAACGCAGAACTCTGAGCAATCCAAGGATCTTAGAGAAATGCTCTGCCTGGACATCTGCCCAGCAGCTCAGACCAAAACAAAGTACTGTATACTCGGCCTCTGTACTTCAGCCATCTGTTTGAAAGAGGGCAGCCACAGGTCAAAGCATTTGCCATTACATCCAGCTAGTGCTGGTTTAGATCTGAGCATAGCACAATGAAACAGATCTCCATGACTATCCAGTCCTCCTTCCCCTATGCATGGGCCACAAGCCATCTAAACAAATCCATAACACTAGGACCAAACTTTATCTTGGCAGCAGGAGAAACCTGAGGAAATTTCACTCAAGACCAATAAGTCTTCCTGGCCTGTGACTTACACCAGAATCAGCCACTTTCTGGCTTCTCCTTGCATAAGAACGCAGAAAGGAATGTCTCTGTAGGGTTTACTGACCCGACTAATATCTTCCATTCATACTAACAATTTTATGGTTTTGTTTACAACTCTAGTCTGTCCTGCAGAGACAGATACATCACTAGTCCTGCTGGAAACACAGATGGCTCAAGTCTAGGAATAAGAAAAATGAAAAACACCTGAAAGCTCTGAGCACAAGAAAACAGAAATCTCTAGACGTATCTAGCAACAGGGATCTGAAACTCAGCTGTTTCTCCAAAACCTTATCAAATGCAGTCTGGCTCCGGACAACAGATTGCTGGGTTGAATAAAAAGAAAGGTCCAGGCAATAGCAATACCTCACAAGTCGAAGAGAGTCTTTGCGGATATTCACCAAACTTCTCAGCGTCTTCACGGGTTCATGTGGAGCTGGAGTGACATAGGGAAACTGGAATAAAAAGGCAAATCATTCTCCTATTATTATACCATAAAAGGTAGCAGCATGTTACCTGGCATACAATTTACCCAAACCAAGAAACATCTACCTTTAAGGGTACTCAGCACAACAACCACAAGGAACAGTAACAGCAAATTCTACTTACTGATAAATCAAGTATGTTTCAGGATCAGAATCCTGCTCTGGCCCAGCAATACCTTGTATTGGCAGTAAGTACTTTAAGAAAGCTCTTTTCCTACACCCTGAATTCTGGAAAGCCTTGCTCTCACAAGCTTTTATTTCCACTTAAGAAACCACCTCCAGTTTGAGCAGAAGAAATGCAGCTCTTCCATGTGTGTTACAGCATGCAAAAGGTGACTTGACTGTTAATCAGCATGCTGAAACCCTGGATTACTGGGGGAAACTCTTTTTATTCTTAAACAATGGGGCAAATGTTCTGGAAAAGAAAAGAGACAGGGATAGGGGGCCTCATTCTGTCCTACTGTCAAGAGACCTTCTTTCATAGATTGTCTAAATAAAGAACAATAACGCTTTAGATTGTAATTCTCCTTACTGGTCACAGACTCTCCAACAAGAAATGCAAAGGAAACCACTTACTGTGGTGACCACAACCTGTATGGCTGCAGACCTGCCTGCTGTATCATAGAATCATAGAATAGTTAGGGTTGGAAAGGACCTTAAGATCATCTAGTTCCAACCCCCCTGCCATATGCAGGGACACCTCATGCTAAACCATGTTACCCAAGGCTCTGTTCAACCTGCCCTTGAACACCACCAGGCATGGAGCACTCACACAACTGCCAAGTTCGATAGGTGCTTGGACTGGAGACACAGCCATCCTCCAAGTCAAAGCAATGGCATGACACAAAAGTACATAGCTACATGACAGGCTTTCAGGCAGAAGGTAATTCTGAATGTATCCAGCAACAGTGCCACCACACAAACTCATTGGAATTGGGGTCCTTCAGACACACACCTACCAGGTCCCCTGCAGTAGGATAGAGGGAATGACTGGTATGGAGCAGAAATACCAGGGACCCCCAATATACATGATTTCTTAGAAATGAGAAGTCTGCTAAACAGGCAGCCAAATGCTACTGCGGCTGAGCTTCGGGGCAGTTCCAGGATACACCTTTCAGCATTGCCCTCAGACCACAGAAATGCATTGGTGGGGCAACAGTCAGAGAGGGGAAACATGCTGCCTCCTGATCAACACTGAAGACCTGCGCCACAGCCACAGGCAGCAGAGAATTCACAGGGCAGCAGCAGCTACTTTCCTTGCACCCTGACTTCTGGATACTGTGGTTGGTAGCACTGCTCTACACAGAGCAGTCAGGACCAAAGCTACTGCAAAGTGAGAACTTGGTCCATGTCCAGAAAACAGTTCTGCTGCTCTGTGTTCAAGTGTTTTTTTTTCCCTGAAAATTAATCAGAGCTGCCAAAGGGCATCAACTTTACACAGACAAACTATTCACCACAACAGCCTCCCTCTCTTAAACCTATTTGGCAAATGTCCCACTGTGTTAATAGCATTCTCACCCACTCCCCTCTGAAGAAATGATGAAATTCAGTGCTGGGATGTCTGCAAGGAAACCCAAGCTGAGACATGCAGGCAATTTAACTCTCCAAGGCTAGGCCCTACAGCCATAGGCACATGGGATATTTTGCTTACAGTTGCATCTTCTGCTTTTACTGGAGTACTGTGCAGCTGCTAGTCACAGAGCAAAGGAGAAGCAGTCAACTTTTAACCACTGTCCCGCAGAGGTCCTGTATGTGGACATGGCACAGGACATCCCCATGCCTGCACAGCACTGTTACATCCAGAACAATTTCCATCTAAAGTCTTTCCTTCCTAATTCTGTTGCCCATCTGCACTTTCTGCTTGAACACAGGCTTTCTGGCTTCTCCCTTGTCCTACCCTGCAGAGTGCTGTGAGCTAACTGTGGTGCAGAGAAGACCAATGGCAAAGCCTGAGGACAACTCAGCAGAAATTGCTTGTCACCAATCCAATTCAGTGAGTCATCTTGCCTCAGTTTCCCCATCTGTAAACCAGGGGTGACACTGAACTGCCCCCAATCCTTACAAGCATGAATAAACTAGTCACAGCTTTTATGAGGATGAGAACCATGGCAACAACGTTTTCTTTTTCACACTTTGAAGCTGCAGAAATAACTAGGAAAATAGCTGGCAAAGCAAGCAGCTCTTAACCCTTTCCTCTCCAGCCTTCTGGAAATAGCTCCAAATGGCTCCTGCTGTTACCTTTTGGTTCTTTTTAAGCAGTTCTGAGATGCAAGAGAAAACCAAAACATAACACTTGCATAAAAGTCCAATCTGTCCCTTGCAACAGTGCTATTCCCTGTTCATAACAGAAGAACAAGCCAACCACTTGAGCAGGTAGCTTTTCAGTCTCACAAGACCCCTGTGAGCCCAGTATAATAGCTCCACGTTGCAACTGGGAAAACTAAAGGAAAGACTTTCTGAGCAGCCCACCTAGGTTACAAAGCAAGCAAATCCCAGCAATATCAAAAGCTATCTTAACACCACCCAGGCAATAGTAATTGGTCCCTAAAATCTGTGCTCCTGAGTTCACGTCCTCCTTCCTCCACTAATTCTTCCTCTGCCTTAAGTGAAAATAAGCCTAGAAGGTGAACACTGTTTCTTAGGAAAACTCTGCTTGCACCTGAACAGCTATGGCAACTGTCACGCTGGGCCAAGGGATACGGGAACACTCTTGCACCTCTGACTGAAATTACACTCCCCAGGAAGTCAGGGTTTCTTAGGTCTGTGCTACCCTTCTCTACAAGCCCCCACAAAGATTTCCCAAAACAGGCAGAAAACCAGAGGGTAAAATACACAGCATATAGGAACTTGCCTGAACAGGTCTGTTCCCGAGGAAGTTTAGATCCATGTTCTCGCCAAAAAGGTAGCCCTCAGGGTGAGGGGTGTCAAACTTCTCGCCTCCCATAAAGAAGTGACTTGCAAAGTAGTTTCCTAGAAAAAGAAAACCACAAGGGAATAAAACCCCATCTAAATTAATGCTTCTCAGAGAACAGCTGGTCTGTGCAGTTTTTCATTCACAAGTATGGAAGAGCATAAACCATGGAAAATACTTGCTGGTTCGCTCCTTCCCTGTGTTACTAATGGACACCACCAACAGCAGGAGCAGGGGAAGAAATGCAGCAAACTAGAATAGATCATTACAGCAGAGAAAATTCCACTTTAACTTGTTTTCCAGAGAAGGGACAGGAAGCAGTAAGAATCAGCTCCTTCCAATATTGCTCAATTCCAATGAATTCTTTTTTTCTCCACCATCCAGTCCCACAAACACCATCGACCTGCTCAGAGAAGAATGAGACTTCTTCCCACTGCAAAGCCCTGCAGAGTCGGAGGGGCTCCTGTTGGGCAAAGTTTGCCTTCCCTCCCTTCTTTCATTCCCATGTCCCAGGGACAGAACCACACAAAAACTTTGCTGTGAGTGCTAAAGACTGCACACCTTGATGCTGAATCAATAACATTGACAGTTCTAAATGCAGAAACAGGGATGTTTGGAGGAGATAAACCCCGGCACTGACTAAACTGAACTTCAGCTCTGAAAGCTTCACAGCGTATTTGTTTCATCCACCTTTAAGGTGATGCACTACAGCACAGCTTTCAGGAGATGTAGTCTGTGCAAGGTCACTGAGATCCTGGAGCACTGGATTAACTGCATAGTCAACCAAATCAATTCAGCTGCAAGAGGGCACCACAAATGTGGCTTCCTTCGACAGTCACTTGAGGAAAACAACCTCAAAAATGAACTTCACAGACTTACAAGGTCAGATAAATAAGAGCCAGCAGACAACTGAAAGAGGAGGCTCCACCCCAGCCATTTCCCTGGAAGTTTTGGAGCAGGGGTTTCTTATACACATGATGAAAGGACTGAGCCAAACGTACATTCCCTTCCCTACGTGCAGTGCACAGACAGCGTAAGATTCGTTTTAAGACAGGTCATTACAGAAGCAATAACTAATCACCTGAATTGTTATGGAGGCATTATGAAAAGATTTGCAGTCCCCTCTAGCTAGAAGCAAGCAAATTTACTCTGAAATGGAAGGGGTTTCTTGAACGGCTGTTTTTTCCATGAAGCCTTTTTTTCCTTTATGCTTTAAGGCTCTTGCTCTGCACAGGTGGTAGTGCTGTAATGACCACGGCAGTGCTCAGCCACTGGTGAGCTCAGATTACAAGCATCCAGATGTATATCTTACAGAAACACAGCCTTCTTTCTACAAACAACCATCAACCTCAGCACAGGTCCAGAATCTGCCCTACAGAATCAGCATGACAAAATGTAGGTGCTCCAAATGACAGTCAACCTTTTCTGAGCCCTCCCAGAAGCTACAAATTGAAAACCTAATCTCCATATCATCTCCAAGCACAGCCAGCTGGATACAGCCTCTCCACCTGAGGCACACCGTGGTGGTTTATGTTTATACTGAGGTTTACAAAAGTGTGATAAACACTGGACTAAGGAATAGATTTTACATGGGTCAAGCAGGATTGTGTTTTGGTGCATTTTATCTGATTAACTGTGAAGACAACACTTGTGCAGGATGTCTCAGTACCCCAGCGGCTGATTATCTGGGATCTGAGTCAGCTCCCTCATACACAGTGAATGAGACATCTTGGGGCTTGACTCACCTCAGCAAACCTGTATTACAGATTCAGAGCAGAGCTTTTTTCTGTGGCAGAAGTTCTGCATCCTGTGTGCAGAGGACACAGAGCACCAGCAGGCAAGGACTGATCACCACCACTGACACACCATGCTGGCAGGAAGCCAGGAGAGCATCACTCCTGAAGCACCCTGGGATGAAAAGGTCTCTCTCATACAACTGGAACAACACTGGGACACAGAACCAGCACATTCAAGGCACCTGCCATGCTGCCTGTGCTCCACTAAGTACTTTGAGGACCTCTAATACTGTTAGGATTTCTCAGAAATACACACTACCTGCTGCAATACAGCAACGCTCCTCTAACTGGAAACAACAGCTTCAACTCCACATTCAGACAGAAGGCTCCCTTCATCTTCCTGCTAAGTCAGGTCTCCTGCCATGTGAAGGGTTCTTTTTCCCCAAAGACACTTCCTTAATGAGCAAACAAGGAACATAGTGCTAGTAACAAGAAGCACAAGGAAACCACTTTAAGGAGCTCAGAAGGAGCTTACTGGTGAGGAGAATACCCCAGGGCTCTGCCAGTGCTGCGGCAGACACAAAAGCTGCCGCTTACACAAGGTCTCAACAGCAAAACTAACAAACCAGGATGGCACAAACTGTCTACACAAATTTATAACACAGTTCTCAGCAGCTAAAAAGGACAAAAAACAACAGAAAAGATGTTTTACTGCAAGCTTTCAGAAAGCAGTTGCTACCACACCACATTCAGTTCAGAGCTCTCAAGGTAAGACCAAAGTTACACACTATTCCTCTCAACCACTGGCACAAGCAACTCAAGAGTTTGCCCAAGGTGGAGACAAAATGTTTTAAGAAAGTGCTTCTGTAAATATCACACCAAGGGCTAGAAGGACAAAGTAAAAGGACAAAGAGAATTCACGGAGGAAAACACCACGTATCCCCTTTTCCAGTCACTGTGACATTCACATACCTAGCGCAAGACCAGTCGGATATTTAGTGTCTCTAAAAGGCTTGTATGTGTTTTGTACACATTAAAATCCCGCTGCAGCTGCACCTCCAGGTTCTGTTTCCAGCTCCATTACCAAGACAGCTTTAGGATTTTAGCTGGACTACTATGGCTCTGGAACCCTGGCCCCACATGCCCCCCCAGCCTGTAAAACAACCTTGACCTACCTTATGCAGGTGTTGCAAGGTCAGCTTTGACAGAGTTCTATGGCTGTGGGCACAAGGGGGATGCTAAGCACCATCCTCTTCCACAGGGAAAAAAAAAAAAGGAAAGCAAAAAAAGTCTTTGGATTAACCCTCCCCAGAGCTGCTACAAACAGAAATCCTCCTAGAAAACGCAGCAACACACTTAGAAGGAAAGAAGACAAATAAACAAGAATGAGAACATGAGAAAAATGCCAGAGCACAGAAAAACTGTGGCTTTACTTCCCCAAGGTAAATCAGCACAATGCACAGGAGATAACCAGGTAAAAGAAAGCACAAAAAGATGACATTGCTAAAGTAGATGAAGCACAAGCAGTGATTTTAACAGAAATTGGTGGAAAACTTTACAGTGGCTGGAAACACAGCACTGGGACATCCAGAATGGCCAAGCCTGCATCATTAGTTTGTCCCACACAAAACCAAACTGGAACCCATGACTTCTCCAAGGCATCAAGTCATACCAAAATGCTTAACATTTAGTCCAGAATGGTGGTGGAGTTTTATTATCATAGATGCACCAGGATGAAGGTGCTCCAGTCATAATTACTTCTCCCTAACCAATGCAACGTCCTAACGCCATGACCATGCACACACAACACACATGTGATGTACAAATGACATGCTGGCAGGGGACACAACACCCTAAACCAGCAAGAAACAGAGACAACAACACAACTTCAGTGCCAGCAAAATGGTTGTACAATGGTTGTTAACAGAAAGCAATTAAATGTCTATTCAAGCTTCTCACCATTATTAGAATTAACAGTAAAGTGATAGAAATTGAGTCTTTTTTATTTACCCAGACACTCAACACCATGGCATGCTGACAGCAAAGCCCTAAACACAGCCTGAGCCTGAACCAGCACCGCATCTGAGTGAGGCCATCCTCGTCTCCCATCCCTGTTGGGCCACCAAAAACTATCATGTAGCAAACAGGAATGTGGCTCTGAGCTGGGTTAAATATAATCCAGCAACAAACCAGTAGCAAAAGGAACTGGGTTTGACCCACAGGCACTCTAGTCTGGTGCTGGGCAAACCTGCAGAGAAGGGAATGCTCCAGTCAATGCATCAGTGGTGATGGTGGCCGTCACCAGCAGGGTCAGGCTGAAGCTCCTACAGAACTACAGGAGGAGTAACAGAGACAATTGCCCTGCTGTGCTGTGCAGAGTGAGGAGCAAAAGCTATGTGTGAAATAAAGGAACGTTTTTCTATCTTGACACTGTCACAGTACACGTGGCTTATGAGTGGAGAAGGTGGTGATGGGTACAGCTCTGGGTACTCTTTTTCTATTTAAAAATGCTCTTTCCTTGATTAAAGCATCATTCCCAAGCAACAAAGCAGTTCAGCTTCCAAGAGAAGTAATCTGCCTCCTTTTTTTTTTTAACCCCTTCCAAAAACATCCAGGGAATTCTCTTCCAAGAGCCTACTCCAGAGAAGAAATGCCATCTCAAGGGCTTGTGGTCCCTGCCCCACGCTCCCCTATGCAGATGAGCTCACTAGAACAAGAGACAAGCTGACAAAGGAGCTGCAGAAAACACTGGTGCGTTGCTCACCGGTTGCTAAAGCAATAGGGGCACCATGAGACTGCATGCAGGAACATGGATTGGTTTCCTGCTTCAAGCACAGGAGCACAGATATGATCATGATTGTTCCTTGCAATCACCCATTTTTAAGCCTATTTCATGGGCATGCTAATTCTTCTGTATAAACTGGGCCTTTCTCCAAACCCCTTCAAATGGTCAGGCATCCGCAATGCCAGCACCGTTTCCATAAAGCAAGCAAAAAGGTTAAAACATACCAGTGAAGACAGAGTAGAGAACAGAATCAGCTGTCACAGCGTTTCAGCAGCTTCAGCCCCCCAGATGCAGGAGGGGAAACACAGACGATCCACACCCAAAGCCTTGGAGGAATAAGCAGGGCATTTTTAGAGGAATTTTAACTACAAACCCTCATATCAGCTGTAACAAACCTGTTAAACACTCTGTGTATGCCTCACCAGGGGCTCTGGCTCATAAGGACCAGAGTGGATTCCACAACAACCTGCTCAAACCTCCACAGAGCAAATGACTGAGCCAGCAATAACCACATCAAAAGTCAGTAAGTGAGCACTGAATATTCAGTACTGCTTTTGCAACCAGCTGTGACTCCACAGCTGCCATCACCTGGCATGACCTGATCAAGTATCCCTGTTCCTTTCCACAGGCTGACATACTGCTTACAATACAGTCAGAACACCTGTAGTTTATTTCCTTGCATAACAGGTCCTCTTGTGAGGTGCTATATTTGCTCCAGAAAGCAAGCCTACCTCCTTCAAACCAATGCCCACCATGGATGGCCCAGACACCTGCAATAAGTCAGGATCTGCTTCAACCAGAGACTCGGAGGGAAGGAAGGTAAAAGTGACTGACAGCCCCGAGTGCTGCACAAGATGAATAACCTCAGGTAACACTCTCTTACCACATCTTCCAGCCTTTAAGGGTAATGTCTGAGCAGCCAGGAGATTGCCTGCTAATGCTCCAGTGCACACATTCAAATAGCTAACACGGTTGATGGAAAAGGGGCTTCTTCCAGACTGGCAGGCTCAGGGCTCACAGCATCAAGTTAGATATAATTAGCAACTGTTTAGCCTAAGAACTTTTTGTAGACTTCCACCTTGCTTCCTAAAACCAAACAAAACCTTGCACACTCACTTCCAGTCATCTTCACTGGCAGGTTTTGTACCACCAACAGCAAATCTTTCCAGCCCCAAGCCAAACACACTTAAGATTGCAGGACAGAAGAGACTGAACACGCTGAACCTGAAGAAGGGGTTGTCATCTTAAGATCCCTTACTTTTCCTGCGTATAGTTACCTTCCTTGAATGTCCACCTCAGAATTGGCCATGACCTCTCCTCCTGCCTAGAATGATCCTAAGCTTGAACAGCTTTTCTCCCTTCCTGAAGTCTACAGAATCCTTGTTAAATAAACGTGAAGGAAGGTGAAGAGAAAGGTCTAGCCTAAAGCCAGTACTTTCAGACAGAGCACAAGCAAGTGCAACAAAAAAAAAACCCCAACAAAATAACAAGCATCTAATTGTATCCAAAGCCTTTAAGGAAATACCAATGTTTTTCTTTAATCAACTGTTTGAGAGTGTTATCTGTTTAGTTTTACAAAGGGGGTACCACTCATGGAACACTTTCTGACAGCATCTATGTCAAGGACACCTCCCAGGGTGCATGTGAAGATAGAAACCCAACCTTGTGTGCGTGATGCAGCTGCCTTGGCACACACATTGGCTAAAACCCCGTTAAATCCTAGTCCAGGTCATCACGACAGTCAGAAACAAAAGGGTGAGGATTTGAAAGAAGTGGTTTAATGTTCATTGCATATGGTAGTTATAAATTAATCCAGTCCATATCTAAAATTCTAAATGTCAACAGAAATGAAGGGCAACCTCTATGCTGTAAGAGAGCTGCCAGCAGGGCCCTTGGTACCACAGCTTCAGCTGAGCAGTCAGCTCACATCCACCCTGTATCCCACACCAGGAAAGCCCCCAACCATGCACAAGACATGCACGGTCCTGCTGTGACCCAGCAGTGACATCTGCCTCTCCTAGCAGCTCAATGAACTAGCTCTCACCCCTTAAATAGGCAGGTTCCGTTTTCTAAAACAGCAAACACAGCTGAAGAATTTTTCTGGGCAGGTTTCCCCCCTCCATCTCCTCCACACCACCATCCTTCCTGAAAGCCAGCCTTCAACAAGACAAGGTGTAATGATGGCAGGGCTCTATCTGAGAAGATCCTGCACCCCCTGCAAACAAACTGGGGGGACCTGGCTTCCTCCATCACACAGCCCCAAAGATGTCACAGCCAGCAAGTCACCGCACACACTCAGAACTTGAGTCTAAACAACAAGGCTATGATACAGCTGTACTCCAGGGAACCTAAACTGCTGCTCTTTAGCCTGCCAAGAAAAATCCTAGCAGAACAGAAACTTACATCTGTAAGCAAATGGATACTGTAGGAGAAAAGAGCACCTGAATTCCCTCACGACTTGTTTTGTGAGAAGAATAAACAAAACTCTTTAAACACATTGAACCAGGCCAACCTCAAATGCCAGTGTAAGACAAGGTGAGTCACGGGATCACCCCAACTTCACTGAAGTGTCACTGCTGACAACTCCATCAGCCTCCACAACATCTTCCTTTGGGAAACAAACACCCACATAGGCCATGCCAGTCAATGGCCCCAAGGTGAGAACTGCTGCCATGTCAAGGGGTTAAAGGCTGTCATATGGGCAGTTTTCCATCCTTGATTCCACCACAGCCAATTTTCCTCCCGCATTCAAACCAAGCTCCCCAGTCGCCTCCTCTCTGGCAGCAACAGATGCTCCGCTTGCCGCGAGGCAACGACGTACTGTAGTTCCCAGAGTGAAGAAGCGAAGCCTTGCTCACCTACCAGGACCCACCAGGACCAAAGGGCAGTGACAGAGCCGGCACTGACAGAGGGACAGGATGGGCTGACTACTGAAGCGCTATACTCTGGGCACAGGGCGCTCCTGCATCCCTGCACCCCAGCCGGACAGGGCACCGAGACGCCCTCAAACCGCGGGTTTAGCCCGAGAACCATCCATCCACCCCAGGGAGGCCCCAAGCCGGGCCAGAGCCAGCCCCGGGTCCCGCTCGGCCCGGCCGGTGACTGGCACTCCCACAGGCCCCTTCTCTGGGGACCCCGCGGCCCGGACACCTCCCGCGACGTCTGTCTCCCCCTGGGGCGGCCTGGGGGGCACCAGACCCGGGGAAAGCCCTTCCCCCGTCCCTGTCCCTGAGGGGAGCGGCGCCGCGGCCCTCACCGGACTTGGGCGGGTATCGGTAGGCTGAGTTGGCCTGGATGTCGATGTCCTCCACGCCCGCGATGCGCCGGCTGAGCAGGGAGCCCATGGCGGCCGCGGGCAGAGCGGCCGGGCCGGGAGACGCAGAGCTGCGGCGGTGGCGGCTGCGCAGGGTACGCTGGGAGAGCGCGTCCGTCCCCGCCGCGACTACAACTCCCATCAGGCACCGCAGCGGCGCCTACCACCAGCGGGGAAGGGTGGCCGAGGCCTCCACCGGGGCGCAGCGTGCGCGCTGCCGGCAGAGGGCGCTGTCATGCGGGGCTCCGTCCGGAGCTGCGGGGAGCACGGGGCATGCGCAAGGACATCCCGTGCCCAGCGACGGTGCCCAGGGACACCGCCTGCACCAGGGAGCAGGAGGACAGCCCCCGCATAGGGACGCAGCTTGCAGCAGGTGCAAAGGCAAAGCAGGGAGAAGGAATCAGGCTGAGGGTTCCCGGCCGGGACAGCTCGGGCCCGGGAGGCTGTGTTGCACAGAGCAGGCAACGATTAATCCGCTGGCAGTTGTTTGACAGAAGAGCTTCACGCAGCAGCACAATCATCCACACCAGCCTCCTTTCCCGCTGGCTGCTGGGGACCAGGACGTGGTGCATCCCCCACGTCCGTGCTGGAATGGGGTGTGCAGGGAGCTGCAGACTGACTGCACAGGCCAACTGCGGTAGTCCTGCACCTCCTGGGAAGTGGGGATCGGCAGCTGGTAACTGCCAGCAGGAGAGGCAGACAACAGACACCTCCCCAGCCGCAGGACCATAGGATGTTCACATGAGGAAACCTCTCCTGGTTCCTCTTGTTGCAGATAATCCCTGCAGGAAAGTGAACAGAGGTGTCTGTAGTTCATATGTGAAAGCACAGGAGAGTGGGGAATAACTGAAGACTGTCTCACATGCACAACTACAGCCAGGAGGATGGTGTGGAGGAAGAGGCACAGAAGAGCTCCTGACAATGTCCCAGCAGTGAGCTCTGTCCCCTCTGGTCCCCAAGCTCTTGTAAAGGTGCAGAAGAAGCTGCCCAGGCTCAGCTTGCCAAGAGGCACCTCCGTGCACATGCACTGCAGACAGGTCCATGCTGCAGAGGAACATGGGACCCAGTTCCCAGCAGTGGATTTGGGGATCCTTGGGAGACACAAAGGAGCTGAGGAGGCACATGCAGAATGTCTTCAGTTGGCTTTGGAAGCAAGGGACAGGCAGGGAAGAGGGCTGGGGTGCAGGAAGACAGGACACTGCGAGAGCCAACCCCATGGCATGGAAAGATTTGTGATAGCAAACTTGCTGTCTGTAAACACAAACTGAAACACACCTGGCGGGAATAAGCAAACAAACCTGAAGGGAAATGTGCTTCTGGGTAGTTATTGCCCCTGCAGTTGTGGACACACAGAGCACTGCAGCTCTGCACCAAGAGGGCCATACAAGGCATGGGCCATGGGGGGAACAGGTGCTCTGGGGTGAGGACTGACCTTGCTTTGCTACATCCCGTGGTGCAGCAGGGCTGAGGACAGGGGAAAGCCTAGGACCTAGCGCAGCAGCCACGCCCTGCCAGCAAACCAGGAGAGTCAGGTACCTGCACCAGACAGAGGTGAGACCTGGGCTCTACTGGCAGGGCCTGGGTGCTGCCCACCGTGTGCCTGGGATCCTGCTGGCACCTGCAATGACAGTGCCTCTTGCTCAACCAGCCTCTCTGTGCAAGAGGTGCTCTTGACAGAAACTGCACAGAAAGGGATAGAGTCTGCTGACCAGCAAAGCCACGTGTGCTGCTCTGAAGCAGCTCCTGGCCTGCACAGGCAGGCCAGGGATGCTCCAGGGTGCTGGGAACAAGTGCAGGCAGCAGCAGCACAATGTGGGCAGCTCTTGTGCCATCAGCAGCCCCGAGCTGAGTATGGTGAACCCATAACACCCCACAGCCTCTCCCCACACACCAGCAGCCGATGTGGGGCTCGGTTCTGGAGCACAGCAGGCACAGCAAGGCTCAGCAGCTCTGTCACCCCATGCTGTGCTGGGAACCAGTTTCGGGGATAGCACAGGGGCAAAACAAAGCCATGCTTGCACCAGGCAGCAGGGCAAGGAGGGGAAATCACACAGGGACAGAAAACAAGACTCCCTCTCCCTTCCTTCCTGCATCCTGAGCACCAAGAGCATCCTGTTCTGCCCTGCCCAAGGAGACAGCTGGAGGTTACTGCCCCAAAGCTGTCCTCTGAGCTTGTTTGGGTCAGAAGCAGCCACCTTCCTTCCACAGCTGCTGGTGCTGCTCACCGGGAGTGTGGCACCATATGGGTTAAGTGAGGAAGCCAGGAGGAGAGCTGGTGTCCCAGCAAGCAGCTGTGTTGGCACTACCTGGGCTCAGGGAAGAGGCTGGAGGGTTTTGTTCGTGCAGAAGCTCCACCGGGAGGAAGGTCCCTCCCAGGCCATGCAGCTCTCCAGAGCTCAGAGGAAGCAGCGGGGCTCCAGAGGGGCTTATTGTCATCTGGGAGAGCCAGAGCCTTTGCTGCAGAACATCTCCCTGCGGGCCCCACTCTGTGAGACGTATGTGACAGGCAACTACAATAGCAGCAGCGTGCCAGCGCCTGGCCCAGCCCTTCCGCTCCAAACCCCAGGGCCCGGGGTGGTGGAGCTGAAGGGCAGCACCTCCAGAGAACAGCAGCTCCCTCACCCCCACCCGGCCTGGGGGATGCAGTGCTGGCACACACAAAGGCAGGATATTGCGCCACTTGCCTCCTCCAGGTCCCTCTGCACCAGCACGGCGCAAACAGAGTGGGTTACTCAGGGCAGGGAGCTGGGCTGTCCTGCCAGCCCACATGGGGAGAGCCAGTAGTGCCACAGATGGGTCCCATAGGCTGGAGGAGCAGCAGCCCCCCCAAGCCTCAGCACTGTGACAGTCCCATAAACCCTGGTGGCAGCACCGGGGGTGGGTTATGCACCTTCACCCTGCACTTCCAGGCTCTCTAAGACCCTATTTCCCCCCAGCGTGGTGCTGCCAGCCCTGGGCCCTGCCTGTACCATGCTGAACATGGAAAGGGAGTAAGGCATGAAGGTGGGAGGCCCTGACAGCCCAGTGGGATGAAAACATGCTCTTGAGGAACAAGGGTGCCTGAGACCCTGGGTGCCATCACTGTGTGGAGTGAAAGTGGTCAAGCTGGGGAGGAGCACAGCAAAACCAGGCCAAGGCTCCTGCCCCCACGACTCTGCAGGGCCCCAGGGGTAGTCAGGAGGCCTCAGCTGCTGCACTTCCTTCTAGCTCAGCCCTATTTGCTTCTGGGTAAAATTCATCGAGGGAAAGGTGAGGCTGGAGACATTCTCCAGTATGACCTGGAGAAAAGCAGGAGGACAGATGAGGAATCCTTCAGCTGTGAGCCAACCTCCTCTGCCCCTGCTCCCTGCTGCTCCATTTGCACACCTGCCATCAAGGGCCATGTCCCTTCATCCCACACCCAGCTGGCATCCACTACATTGCTCCTTCCTGCAAAACCTGGACAAGAAACCAGTTCTGAAGCCAGACTTCAGTTACCAGAGCATAACCCTGGGGAGCACGACTCCACAGAGCTTCAGCCTGGTGACCAGACACAGGCTGGAGGGACACTCACCCTCCTACTGCTACACACCTTTCTCAGCTACAACCACCTGCCCCTCAGGAGCCTCCTTGCACATCGCTGGGGAGGCAGCTCCCAGCATGCCTGTGTAAACAAGGCAATGTGTTTGCCTGCAAACCTGCCACTCACCGGAGCAGCTCATCCAAAGTCCAGCTGCTCAGGGGTTTATTACTCAGTGAAGCAAGTTGCTTTGTCTCACTTGTCCCCTCCCCAGTGCTTCCACTCATTCGTTTGTTGGATACATGTAGAACAACGAGGTTCAGGTGTCCTGGAGACTACACACAGTTATTCCTCACCAGAAGGAGCGGCAAGCACATGAACTCTGACTCCCTAAACACTGCCCTGCTCTAAAGAGCTTGCACCCCTCCCCAAGAGCCCCGCTGGGCCTGGGCCAGCCCTCCTCCCTTCCAACTGCACGGTTTCTAAAAATGCCTGGTTGTCTCCGATTCAAATAATCCTTCAGATCTGGTTTTTTTTTTTCAACTCTATTCACACCTTGCTTGCTACAGATCTCCTCTTGCAGTTGTCCTGACCTTGTAAATAGAATCATAGAATAGTTAGGGTTGGAAAGGACCTTAAGATCATCCAGTTCCAACCCCCCTGCCATAAGCAGGGACACCTCACACTAAACCATGCCACCCAAGGCTTCGTCCAACCGGGCCTTGAACACCTCCAGGGATAGACTGGTCACCTCTTGATGTGTCCCACAGTCATGACCCTACAGCTTCTCTCTCACTTTGAGCAGTGAAGAAGGAAAGCCTCTGGGTCCTGGCATCCTCCAAGGCCTGCAGTACCTTCCATAGCTCCTAAAGCAGGTGTACCAGGCAGTCAAAGTTAGACACCACCAGGGCAATTTGTGCCCCAGCAGCAGAGGTTGCAAACCCCTCAGGTCAAACACATGACCTGCCTGAGCTTCAGCCATTAATCCTCATGTCTCACAAACATCTGCAGCCGCATGTGAAAACACTGACCAGGATCAGTTTGTCAGTGAACAAACTGCTTGCAGAGAGGCCAAGCCTCCACACAGACTGCAGGAAGAACCCAGAATCCCTCAGGAAAGGTGGAGGAGGCTGGAGGCCTTCATAAGCCCTGCTTTCCTTTGCTTTGTTAGCTGTTCCCCGGCCACTCAACGGCATGTCACTGCGTGCTTATCATTTCCCGGTACTTGGCAACACCACTGCCCCGCTCCGGGCGCTGCAGCGCCTGCGTGCATCTGCTATGGCAATGCCCGGCTCTCAGAGGATCCTTTCATGCTGCCAGGAGCCCCCCAGCACCTTCCCGAACCTTTCCCCGCTGCCAGCTCTCCTCTTACACCTCAGCAGCCTGTCAAGGGCGTGCTGCGACCGCGGGAGTCACACCGGAGAAGCCCTGCAGAGGGACCACACAAGCCCCGCCATTTATTACCGCTGCTGAAGGGCCCGGGGCCAACGAGCCACCCCCCCACCCTTCATCTCATTTCCCGGGGTTGTGAGGGAGCGGCAGCTCAGGCCCGAGGAAGCCGCGACGGGCCCGGATAGGCCTCGGAGAGGGGCGCTCCGCCGGGGCGGCAGGATGCACACACACCGGCTCCTCCCGGTTAACCGTTACCGGAGACGGGACCGTGCCTCTGCCGTTATCTCCCCTCCCCCCTCAGCGCGGCCGCTCCCCGCACGTCAACAGGAAACCGCACGCGGCCGACTGTAAACACCACCCGCAGCCCCCCACCCGCCGGCCCACGTGACGCTCCCCGCCCCGGCTCCGGCCCGCCCCTGTGGCCCTCTCATTGGTGGCAGCGGCGTTGTTGACCATATACGGTCAGGTACCAGCAAGCCGCGGGTGACGGTTGGTCGGCGTGGAGAGTCACTCAAAGCCCTCCGGCGCCCGGAGGCCGCTCCGCAAACACAGCGGGGGCTGTTGGGAGTTGTAGTCCAGGCGGAGGAAAGGAGGCGCGGAGAGTGGGCGGGCGAGAACTACAACTCCCAGGGGCGCCCCACGCTCCGCCCGTCCCCGCCCCGCCCCTGGCGGCCGACGGCGGGGCTCGCCGGGCGCCGTGAGTCAGTGCCCAGTAAACATTGGCGTGAGCCGCGCCGGCTCCGCCATGGTGGCGGCGCCGTGAGAGCGAGGGGCGGTGCGGCGGGCTGGGCGCGGCGGCGGGCGGCCAGGGGCCGGGGCCATGGACGAGCTCAAGCACCAGGTGATGATCAACCAGTTCGTGCTGGCGGCCGGTTGTGCCGCCGACCAGGCCAAGCAGCTGCTGCAGGCGGCCCATTGGCAGTTCGAGGTGAGGCCGCCGCCCCGGGACCGGAACCCGGCCCCCGCCGAGCGCTCGCGGCCGAGCGGGTGTGTTCGTGCAGCGCGGTGAGCGTGGGCCGCGCCCGGCCGGGCCCTGCGACTCGGCGCCGTTGCCTGTGCCCGTGCCCGTGCCCGTGTGTGTCTGCCCCGCAGTAACCTCGTATACCCGCTCCCAGCGCGGCGGCCGGCACGTGGCGTGGGCCCGCGGGGGGGGTTACGACACGGGGACGTGTGGGGCGGGGGTTTTGAGAGCGCGCCGCGTTGCGTGCGCGTGGGGCGCGCCGAGCGCGCGTGGGTCCCGCGCGGGGGGGCGGGGAGAGGCGGCGCGCGGGTGGGTGCGGGGCGGGGGAAGCCGGGGGTGCCCAGCGTGGCCACGGCCCCTTCCTCCGGCCCCGCTCCGGCCCTCCCGTGTGGGTCCGTGCGCTGGAAATCCCCGTCCCAGCCGTTCCCAGCCGTTCCCAGCCGTTCCCAGGTCTCTGCCTTGGGAGTCAGTCCTCGGGAGCCGTGGGAGAGGAGACTTTGTAGGTCAAAGCCTTCCTGGCTCCAGACGCCTTTTCCTCTTGCTCGCAGGCAGGATACTCTGTGGTATTGGCAGGGTTTATCGCTGTGGATGGGGAGTGCCCCGCGGCCTGTTCGGGTGCTCTGTGCCTCCAGGGAGCCCCGAACTGGAGTGCAGGCGGCACCGCGGCCTTAGCAAGCAGAGCTCCTTCGAAATTGGATTGGGTTTCCCTCGTATAGCCCCGGCAGCTCTCTAGACTGGAGCTGGTGGATGTGATGCTAATGGCACCTTTGTAGTGCATGTTTTGTGATGCAGAAGGAGGTCTGAGTCGGTGTGGAGATGGGGAGGTTCAGTTTGTGTCTGTTCCTGTGCCTGGGGCACCCCTCCTGCAGCACCCCGAGTGGGTGCGAGCTCTGCTGTCAGGGCCTCACTCAGGGACTTGTTCTGAAACGCGGTGTGTCGGATGGATCAGGCGTGGAGGCAGTTCATCGCCATGTGATCTGCTCGCGCTCACAGCATTCCCAGATGCTAAATGAGCGGCCAGGAGGCATTCGAAGCCAAGCCGTGCGTGGCCAGGAGCGAGAGAGAGAGCGCCGAGTTGGTGTTTCCCTCCGTTTACTACCGCGGCCCGCTGCCTGGAGCACCATCGGCGGTGGATGTGTTGCGTGCGTAACGTGCTCGGGGTTTTGTTTACTAATACAGCTTGACAGTGGCTCTCCGGGACGGGCGGGATCCGCTTCCACCACGGCCGCGAGTGTCGCAGAAGCGCTGGGAAGCGGCTGATAAAAGTTGCAGCTTTTCTCCCCAAAGGCTCTGCAGGACTTTGCCACCGTTTGGCGAGTTACGCAAGTACAAACGGCCGTGTCCTGCCGGCCTGGCACTCACATGACTCAGAGGAAGCTGGGCTGTAAACAAACGCTGCAATGAGCAGTTACCATGTTCCCACTCACTTTTGGTGCAACGGTCAGATAATTCCCTCTGCAAAATGGCCGCTAGGCATGCCTTCTTCGGGGAGCTGAGCTGGGGAGGTGGTGGCTCCCGACTCCAGCATGCTCCCACCTCCTGCTTGGGATGCTCCAAGGCTTTTGTTTTTCTCTATAGTACCCGTATGCTGCTGGCCTGCGTCTGCAGCGAGTGTAAACTGGTGGAGTTCAGGCAAGTTCAGTGTGAGTGAAGGCAGTGTAAATTAGCAGTCCCCTCACATTGACAGCGCTGCTGCAGAGGCACGGTGTCAGTTGGAGCAGCCCATTTACACCCTGAGGATGTTGCTCCTGTCTGTAAGACCACCATGGATTGAGGTGATCTGCACAGTGGAGCTGAGGCAAGCTAGATGGCCTGGTGATGAAACAGCAGGAGTTGGGTTCTCCCAGCAGCGTGCATCCATCCTGGCTGGGGCACTCATGGTGTCCATCTGTCCTGCTCAGGACCTTTCCTACATGGGCACATGGCCTGCTTGCTGCTTGTGGTATGTCACACACCAGAAATGGCTGTGTCACCTGCAGGAGCAAGAGGGCAGCCACTGAAACACTTTAGGCTGGTGGGATCCTGATGTTTTGGGACCACTTTCCTGGGCTCGTGGTGCTTTGGGGCTGTTGTGACTAGTGGGGACTGTAGAGGGTTTGCTGTGCATAGTGTCCTGCTGCCCCTGGCAGACCTGGAGTTTGTCTGGAAGGAAGATGTGATCCAGGATCTCGAGCAGAGCAGGAGATCAGGAAACTGGGATGCAGCTGCCTTTGATGCAGTGTGAACTGATCAGAGCCTGTGCCATGCCCTGGGGCTCGACAAGAAAGCTGCTCATTTTGCATCCCCTCTGTCCCTGGGGAGCATGGGTAGTGTGTGAATTACCTGTTCCACTTGCCACAACTCATGGTTCATAGGGACCCAGGGCAGGCTTTGTCTTGCAGTGCCATGAGTTCTGCTGTGCTTCCGGGGCAGCAGTGGTGAGTGCCAGCAAGAATGGCCATCCCAGCCTTCCAGCCACTGGAGCAGTGCCATGGCTAATGGCAGGGGCAGGTTTACAGGCCAAAGAAAGCAACTTGGAGTGTCTCTGGGTGAAGGCTGGGACTCAGCCCCAGGGGCCGTGGGTGCTGGCTCTTTGGAAGAAGCCAGGGAACGCAGGAGGTACCTGAAACCCGGCGTGCTACCAGGGAGACATTTCAGAGTTTGCATTGTGGTGCATTGGGCTCCTTCTCACATAGAAGAGTATTATTCGGCTTTGTTATGCACTGATTGCTGATGGGGCTGCTTGGGAAGGGTAAGAGAAAAACCACCCGTTCCTTCCTTTTTCCTGATACTAAGTGTCTCTGTTCAGTGTAGTGAGATTGTGTGTGGGGAAGAAGAGGAGGAGCAGGTGTCTGGCTCTGCTTTCTGTGTCCGTGATTGGATTTCCACTTCCTCTTCTGATGTATTTGTGTTTCATTGAGCTGCTTTCCTTTCCCTTTTCTTTGTGGCTCAAGGGCAGGGTGTCCCCAGGGCTGCTCTGGCACCGTGGGCTCTCTTCTGCCTGATCCCCTTTGCTGGCAGTGGCTGCAGTTCACACATGCAGTCGAGATGGAGTAGGTTCAAGTGCAGCTTGGGCAGGGGATCAGACAGCACCTGACATCCCATCTGAGTGGCTGCAGAGGGCTGGTGTCTTGCTCCTTCAGGCTGAGCTTGTTCTTCCCAGCACCCAGGTCTTCTTGCATTGATCTCCCCCCAGCCCCTGCAGCTATCTGGTGACACCGTGTCACCATACAGGTCTCTTGGCACCCTGCAGGGTCTCTGTGATCTGCCTCAGGCAGAGCTCCTGGTTTGTGTCTTGGGGGGGACACACAGTGGCCTGGTCCCCTGCAGAGTGTGGCCAGGGAGTGGGTGCGTGCGCCTGTCTCACACTCAGGGTGACATGGGTGATGGGGCCTTTGGTGCAGGGTCAGAGCTGAGGAGTGTCTCAGGCTCTTTCTCAAGCAGAGGAGCATTAACTGGCTTTGCTGTGGCAATAGTTACCCTAGCACTTGTGATGCTGGCCAGAGACCAGGAAGCCTCAGCAGCTTTGGGGATGTGTGTGTCCCTGGCACCCTGTGCTACCGAGGGGCATCTCTCCTGCTTGGGGTGGGCCTGTCGCAGGTCCTGGGTCCCTAGGGAGGTGGCAACTTTTCCCATGGGCGGTGGGCAGAGGGTTTGCTTCTGCCTTGCTTGGAAAGGGGCAGATGGAGGGGAGGAGACACAGTATTTTAGGCGGAGGGGCCTGTGATGGTGGAGTGCTTCCTTCATGCAGGTCACAGCTTTCATCCCAGCATCAGCAGGGATTGGTGGGCAGCTCAGGTGAACAGTGGGGACCTTCTCTGTCCCTGTCTGCTGATGGCACAGTCCCAGATATGAGGCCACTTGGAAAACAGGACCACAGAGCAGATTTAATCAGCTTATGGTATCTGGCTGTGCCCACACCTCTGCCCATGCTTCCTGTTTGTTGTTACCCCCTTATCACAATCCTTTCTTGTCGTGAGTGACAGGGCCATTGGTGTTGACATCAGACCTCACCCAGGACGAAGGGTAACAGTGGGGGGGTATTGCCGCCTCAGAAATGTCCATGTCTTGTTAGACATTATCTTGATTCTTAGACACGTACGTGTTCAAAGAGCTTGTCTCCAGGGCCACAGACTCAATTCCTGCTATATGGCTGCTGCTGAAACCTGGTGGGCCTTGCCTGAGGGTGCTGAGGGCGCTCCAGTCACAGCTGGCTGGGTGCAAGGTTTGGGTACGGTGTTAGTCAACACAGAGAAGCGCAGCTTTTGCAGGGGAGAGTTTCCTCAGCCCAGCTGTTGTACACTCTCCCCAGGATTTGGGAGCTGCCTGTCTCTACAGTGGCCATTGCTTCTCTACCCGGGTCTGGATTGTTGTTTGCAGATACCACTCCTGGCTGCCACCTGGTCTGACTGATGGTTCACCACCATTCAGCCAGGAAACCATAAACACCATTTCCAATGGCCAGCACCAGCTCTCCCAGCTCCCCAGTGGTGCAGGCACAGTTTTTCTGTGTTTTATTTGTTAGCAGCTTGGGTAACCCCAGGCACCAGCTTGCAGGAAGGGGGCAAAGTCTTGGGTGGTGTGGCAGTGCCTGGCTGCAGCTCTGTGCCTTGTATCCTGCCTTGTAGACCTGCAGGGTGCAAGGGGAAGGTTGAATGGGGCTTTTCCTCCAACCAGAACCAAATCCAAACCACTTCTCTTAATATTTCTCTCAACTCTGATCTGTAACCAAATAAAACCATTGTTTTCTAGGTCTGAGTTGAAGTCTGAACAGGAGTCAGCTTTACCTTCACCAGTCCTGTGTCAGCCCAGTCTCCTGTGCCCCCAAAGCCTCTGCTCCTCCCAGACCTGGGCTGGGTGTTTGCCTTTCCGGGCAGCCTGTGTTCCCAGTGTTCCTTCCCTGCTTGTCCTCTCACATGTCTGTGGCATGTGACATGTTTACCAGGTTATTACTGGTCTTAAGTGGAAGCTAACCGAAGTGATGTCAGTCCTAACCATACCCTGCCTGCAGCTGGATTGGAAATGCTCTGGTGTATGGGGTGGACTATCTGTTGCAGCTCCAGACCAGGGGATTTCCCAGTGTGAATATTATGACTGTGATCTTGTCCTGTTAAGGACATGCATGTAACTGGTTCCTGATGGGTTTGGATTTAATTTCCCTCCTCTCTGTGCACACAGCGGTTGCAGAGCATCGTTGTGAGCTGTGAAATGGATTTTGGGGTTTTGCTTCTAAGGAATGAGCACAGTGATCCCAAATAGGTGTGACTGCTGCTCACCATAGTGCAGGCACACAGCAGGCACAGGTCCCTGCTTGGGAATGCGGGAGCAGGTGTGTGCAGCACTCTCCCATGCAGGCATGGGGGCTGCAGCCATGGTCCAACCCCAGGGCCTGTTTTGGATCATCTTTGGGGTGTTGCAAAGCCCTGCTGTTGTGCACAGGGTTGAGGTGGGTGCCTAGTCTTTGTGCTGGTGGTAACATCATCCTCTTTTTCTTCTTTTTTTTTTGTTCTTCAGACTGCTCTCAGTGCTTTTTTCCAAGAAACAAACATCCCCTACAGCCACCACCATCAGATGGTAAGTGCTTTGCCACCTCTGCAGCACTTGCCCAAGGCACAGCACCAGTTGGCGGGTGCTTCTGGCTGTTGCTGATGCCCAGCTCATAGCTTCACAACCCCAGTAGAGCAGGCAGGGAGGTCTGGCCAGGCATTGCCAGAGCTGCCTGCCAAGGAAGGTTTTCCTGGAGAGCGAATAGGGGTGGCATAGTCTGTCCTGCACAGTGCCTTGGGCTGCCATGGTTGGGGCTGCCCTCACACCTGCAGAGAGGTTGGGGCTGCTCCTCAGGGAGGGATGTCTCACGGAGGGTGCTTTGGGCATGGCCAATGGTCCAGACCAGCCCCAACATGGCAGAGAGAGCCCAGGGGAGCCTGGAGCACTGCCCCCCTGTAAGGTGTGTAAACACACATACAGATAACATGCATGCTTCCCACTCTGCAGCCCAGATGCTCATGAGTCCTGCTGTGCCCACTGGAGCAACTGAGCTTGAGCAGGCCTCCAGCGCAGCATGCACAGTGTGTGGATGTGTGTAAATACAAGAGAGCATGCATGCATGTGAGTGCTGCCTGCCTCCGCTCTCTCCCAGCTAATCCCAAACTTGGTCCCTTAACTCTCAGGACATGGCAGCCCATAATCTGCTTGGGCAGATATGTCTTAGGGATTTGCTGGTTACCATGGTCTCATTTAACTCTCCAGGACAATTGGGGATATGGAGCATGCAGTAAGCCTGCAGACCAAGTGCCTGGTGGCTCTGAGTGTGCCTAGTCTCCTGTGAGGTGAGAGCTGAGCCAGAAAGCTGCAGGTCCAGGGTAGCACCAGCGAGCTGTGGAGTTGAGGGGTCCCTGCTTCGGTGCAGGAGGGAGGCAGGCAGCTCCCATCTGTGCCCTTTTGACAGGAGCTCTCACCACAGCATTAATAACTGCTGCTTGTGAGCAACGTCATCAGCAGAGCACAGGTCCAGGGGCCCTCTGAGCAGTGGGGGCAGAGGGGTCTTCCGCTGGGCCCTGATAGGAGGCAGTGGTGGGGACTCCCCTATGCCTGATGCTGTGTCTCCTTCCTGCAGATGTGCACTCCTGCCAACACGCCGGCCACGCCGCCCAACTTCCCCGATGCCCTCACCATGTTCTCCCGCCTCAAGGCGTCTGAGAGCTTCAACAGCAGTAGCCCTGTGGCCTCCATGGCAACCTCCCCACCACCCCCAGCCCCACCACTGCCCCAGCATGGGGCCTTCAACCCTGCCTGGCCCACAGCTTCCCCCCCTGGCCAGCAGCAGAGCATGTGGACTCCGGCTGCCACAGCGCAGCCCGCGGGCTGGCCAGCCGCCGTCTCGCAGCAGGCCACAGCAGAACAGAAGGCCAACGTGACCATGGAAGCAGAGAGATGAGGCCGCAGCAGAGAGCGAACGCGGCGGGGACCCCTGCATATAAGTATCTATTTTTCCCCCCTCCCCGAAGAGGAGAGGAACTCTGCTGCTGGGCATCTGGCAGCCACAGAGACACACAAGCAAATAGCTGCCTTGCATGGGTTTGGTTTGAAGTAGTTTTTACTTGTCCTCGAGCTGAACAGAGCTCCCCAGAGACAGCAGGAGGCTGCGTGGGACACGGGGCTGGTGCTGCCCTCTACCTGGGACCCTGCTGTCGCTGTGGGCTCAGGGAGGGAGTGCCCCCTCCTCTTTTGGGACACTGGAGTTTGCATGCGAGTGACGTTTACAGAGGAGGTCCCTTCTTCATAGTCCCCTGGACCATCTCACTGGGCAGAGTGGGTTGTGCCTGAGTGTTTCCCCCCATCCCTTGGCCCCACTTAAGCAGGTGGAGGGCAGATGCAAACACCCCACACAACTTGTTTTTTGTAAGGGCTGCTCCTGCTTGGCTGCAGCCCTTGCCCCGCATGTGCCATGCTCGCTGGTGAGCAGGGCTGGGGGACACCAGCTCCTGGGGAGGCGTCTGGCCCCTCATCCAGCCTGGACAATGGGGAGCAGGGGGTGACCCATGGTGGGCCAGCACATCCTTCCCTGCCCTCCTGGGATGGGGTTTGCCCAGGGCTGTTTGCATGACACAGTGTAACCCTAGAGACTGGGATCGTTTTTAACCCCTCTGTTCTTTTCTCCCAGCGGCTGGAAGTCCCTCTGGACATGCCGCAGCCGCTTGCAATACACGCTCTTCTGCTTTGAACCCTGTGTCCTTGCTTCGTTTGCAGCAGCAGTGGGATGCAGGGAAGGCTAGCCTGGGCTCAGGATGTTTCAGGATCTCCTCTCTGAGTGGCTGTGTGCTGTGCCTCTGAGCTGGGGCTGGCCACACTGTGCTCTGTGTGTGCTGCTTCACAGAGCCTGTCCCAGCCTGCAGTGACTGCCAGCCACCTTTGGCCAGTTGCATGCCAGTGCTCAGCTCCAGCAGAAGCCAGCCCAGATCTGCCCCACCACATAAGTTGTGGGTGTGAGACCCCACCAGGAACAGGGCTGGACTGATGGCAGGGCTGCAGTGAGAGCTCGGGTTCACTGCGTGTCAGCCACAGATCCTGGGTGTCTTGCTGTGACCTGGCTCTCATTCCATGTATACTGGATAATGGGCCAAGTCCCATGGAGTTGCCCTCTCTGCTGAGCCCTCTCCCCATGAGGCTGCATCTATGCACTCACCAGTCAACAGTTAATTTCAATCTCTTATTTGTGTTGCTAAAATAAACATGGTAGGAGTGATGGTTTCACCTGGGCTGGAGCTGGTGCAGGCCCTTGTGAGCTTCCCTGCATGGGGCTGTGCTGGATCTGTGTGCCTCAGTCCTGCCCCAGTAAGGTGGAGTGAGCCAAGCTGGTGGCATGTGGAGCAAGCCAGGGCCACAGGGCTTGTTTCCTGTGGTGACCTGAGCACATTGAGGCCAGTGTGGAGTCCTGCTGGGAGCGGGGATGGCTCATGAGATGGGGAGTAAGGGACAGCCCACCCAGGGGACACAGAGAAGGGATCTGTCCCCAGCCCTTGAGGGAAGCACCTGTCCGTGAAACACAGGTACAGCCACATGGAGACCTGGGTGGTGGGAACCTGCCTGGGAGTGTACCTGTGCCACCAGGAGCCATAGGATTGGGCTTTGAGCAATCTGATCTAGTGGAAAGAGTCCCTGTCTGTGGCATAGGGTTAGAACAGAACTAGATGATCTTTAAGGTCTATTCCAACTCAAACCATTCTGTGACTAAAACTGAGGCCCAGACCATGCACTTCGACATCTGACTGATGAGAGAGAATTCATGGGCATGCACAGCCCAGAAGCATCTGGATGTGGTCACCGAGCCCAGGGAGGTCTCATGCCCCCACTAGCCCAGGAACTGCACAGGCAACGGAGGAGCCAGCATCTTTATGGTCTGCAGTGTTACCCCATACAAAAAGAAGCTGCCAGGGCAGTGTGGCACTCACCCCACCCATTCCCTGAGGTCCTGGTGTTGCTCATCCACTCCAGATCCCCATACCATTTCACAGCCCCTGGCCAGCTCAGACACCTGAAGTCCTGCTGCTGCCCATGGCAGTCTGTCGCCGCCCCCTCGAAGAGCTTGTCTTCATCTGCATGGCAGCACCTGCAAAGCAGAAAGGCTTGCACGGGGCATGACACCCCCAGCAACACCCCTGTGAGCCTCTCAGGGAGCACTCAACAGCTGGTTGGGGCCATGTAGCAGGGCTGGTGGCCCTGGGGACAAACAGAATGGGCACTCACGTGAGTATGGGGACACATAGTGGCTGCCATACTTGGGGATGCGGACTGTCTTCTCTGTCTGCCGGGTGCAGGCCTGTGGGTTCTTAACTGCTTCAAGGTGAGAAGCAGAGACACTGTTAGCACAGTGAGATGAGAGGCTGCTGATGCTTTTGCCACAGAGTGGCACAGCACCATCCCAGGTGCTGACAGTGGGACATTCATGTGACTGCACAGCCTGGCCAGAGCTCACACGATGTCCCAGGGCTGATCCCCTACATGGGAAGTCCTTGCCCATGGTGGCGATCCTGTTGGTACCTGGTGAGTTCAGCCTGCCCTTGTAGATGACTCCATCTATGCCCAAAATATCCACTTCTCTCTAGAGGGAAGAACAGCTGATGAGGCTGGAGGTGCCCCGAGTCTGTGCCGAGCCTACAGCACTTCTGCCATCCCTGTACAGGTGGGCTCAGTGGGTTTTCAGAGCACAGGGGCACGTGGATAAGGAGCTTACGTTATTGCAGATGAAGTCTGCTGGGTGTCTGCAGGGACAGATGGTGATGAGGGAGGTTGAGGTGGACAGTGGCCTGTCAGAAATTCCAGGGCCCTGGCTGGCCCTAGTCAGGAAGGGTAATGTAGGTGCTCTCTGCCCAGGGAGAAGAACCCCAAGGGAGAAGGAGGGACACAGTGGTGCCTGGCAAGCCTCACCTCTTCAGCAGCTGCTGTGCCAGGCAGTTGGAGGCACTGGCTGGCTGGGGCTGGAGGAGCTGGCTGGTCTTTCGGATGGTCACCAAGGGCCTGCAGGTGAGGATATGAAAGGCCAAGTCAGGCAGTGGTCTCTAGTGGACACACAAGTAGGGGTCTGTCCTGGGGGATGCACAGTACTCACGGTGCTGGGGCCATGGCCAGGGGTGTGTTGCAGGAGATGCACTTCGCTGGACCAGAGAGCTGCCTGCAACACAGGTACAGTACACTGAACACAGGTTCAGTGCTCTGGGGTGTGTCAGCACCCCTTGTCAGAGTGGGACACAGTGTCTGGATGGGACAGTAGCAGAGGATGGGACAGCATGGGAGGGGTTGGGGTAGTGCAGGAGATGTTGGAAGGGGACAAGGTGGGATGGGATGAAGTGGGACAGGAGGGGACGCAGCACCCTCACCTCTTGAAACCAGCAGCACGGCTGGCATTGCAGGGTCCCTGGCAGAGGCACTGCTGGATGAGCCCTCTCACCTGCTCCAGCTGTGCCTGCAGGGGAGCCAGTGCCACATGGTCCAGCTGCAGGGAGGGCAGGGGAGCTCGTTAGGACACAAGACCTATTTCTAGGGATGTTGCTGCCCCTGAGGGACACTGGGGACACACTGGGACACAGGGTTATCATGGCACAACAATCATAATTTATTGGTGTTGGTAGATTGAGAGCTCACCCTCCCCACACAGCAATGTGCTCCCTGGCCTGGTGCATCCTTCTATCCCTACCACCCTCTGGGTGACACTTCTACCTTGGAGTCCATCTCATTAAGGAGCTTCTCTAGGGCATTCTGCGTGTCCTGGTCCATCTGGGACATCCTGTGAAGCAGGTCCTGCATCATCTCACTCAGCTGGACCATGGCATGCTGCAGCTCCTCCTGGCTTGCTTTGGTCTTTAGTGCAGCTTTGTCTGCTTTCTGAGGAGGGCATGGTGACAGCAATCCGTTGTGCAACCCAGGTCTGCCACCATCCCTGCATGCCCTTGCTTACTCGTGCTCCAGCAGCACCATGCTCATGGCTGGGTGATCCACCACCAACTGCCATGTGCCCCCAGCCACCCACCGAGTGCTCACCTGGGTGTCCTTGGTGTCACCCCACAGTTGCTCCGCAGCTTCCTGCAGCTTCGTGCACTGCTTCTGCAGTTGTCTCACCTGTCTCAGCACCTCCCTGTCAGAATCCAGGCCCTAGGGAGGACAAATGTGGTTCTTGGTGAGAAACAGGGTGGATACAGAAACTGGGTCAGGTAGGGATGCTTATGGGTGGCCCCAGTGAGTGGCTAGTGAGGACATCCTGGGAGATGCCCCTGTGTGTCCCTGGCAAGCAGGGTGTGGGGCTGCAGCTCCCAGGTCCTCAGGCACTGTGTCCCCACCCCAGGCTGGGGCAGCTGAGCACCTTGTCTGCTCCATCCTGCCGGTGTTTTATCTCACTCAGCACCTTTTCCAATTGGACAGCAATGTCTTCCAAGGTCATTGACTCTGCTGAAAAAAGATACCAAAGCTTTGCTCCCAGCAGCGCTGGCTCCTGCAGGCCCCCAGCACACCACTATCTCAAATCCAGGGTTGTTTAATGGCTGTGGAGTCCCTCCAACACTGTTGCCAGGACCCACGTTAAGCCAGTACTAGGATGTCATAGCCTGGTTCCCACCAGCCATGCCAGTGTGGCTGGGAGCAAGGCAGAGGGACAGGGGGGCTGCAGTGGTTTGGGGACCCAGATGGGGTGGCTGAGTATGGTGCTGCCATTCACCAGTGCTGGTAAAGGTCTGGCTGCACAACCCAGAATGGTGGCCCAGCATGGTGGGGATGTCAGTGCACACCACGTTGCTGGAGCTGGCTCTCATGGTGACTGACATGGCTTTCCACAGTCTCATGCTGCTCCAGCATCCAGCTGAGCCTGCATGAGGCTTCTTGGCCCAGTTCCTGTGAGGCTTCAGGACTCAGTTCCCATCTGGAGGGCTTCTGAAATGAAACAGCCCCTGAGGTTGAGAGAAGAGCCCTGTGTGATTCCAGAGCCAAGGAGCACTGCCAGCCCCCAGCAAAGGAGCTTGGTACCCGGGAACCAACACGCACCTCACCAATGGTCATTCTGCAGAGAGAGCTCTGGCACAGCTCCTGACGCACCTCCACCTGCAAACAGGAGAGAAATCAGCCTTTCACCCTGCTCTGGGAGCAGAGAGCCTGGGCAGCCCCTGGGATGGGGAGGCAGATTCCAAACCTTGCCACTACCCCCAGTGCCATCCCATCTCCAGCTTTGCATGCCTCCCAGGGCCTCAATCTAGATGGTTAAATCCTCCTGGCACTGCAGGAGGGACAAAAGCAGTGCTGATGATCAGGATACCAGGGCACCCAGAGATGGGTGTCTCTGCTCTGGTGCTGTGGTGGGAAGGTGACACAGACCCTGCCAGAAGAACCTTTGTGGGCCCAGATGTTTGCCCAGGCAGGTTGCTGCAGCCAGGGCAGCCTTTGGGAGGCTTGAGGGTATTTTCCATAAGGATTTGTGAAAGCCTGGCCCTGGACAGCTTGGGGACAGTCCCAGGGTCTGGGTGCTGAGTCTCTGCATATAGTGCCACAGATGCCTGCTCCCAAGCCCTCTGCCAGGGCTCCCCCACTCACCAGTTGGTCCAGGATGCTCTGCAGGATGTGGCTATACTCATGCTGCTGCACTGACCGCTCTTGCATTTCCTCCACAACAGCCTGTTAACAGAGGCATCAGGGGGGTCAGCATCTCCAAGGGCTGGGAATGGTGAGGATCAGCATCAGCAGGGACAAGCAGGAACTGGCAGTGCCCAGCTGTGGCTTCAGGCAGTGTCTATCTGAAACCCCTGGGCCCCAGGGCAGATCCCCCATGTCCCAGCTTGGCTTTAGGATGGGAGGGAGCTCGAGCTCCAGACCTCATCCCTGTCACCCTGTGCACCCTCACCATGCATGCAGGTGCCCAGGGAGCCCAGCCCCTCTGCTGAGAGCTCTTCAGCAACTGTCCCAGCTCTGTGCATGCACCTTGTGGAAATTGTCCTTCAGGAGATGTAGCTCTTCCTCAAAGCCCTCGACAGCAGTTTTCAGGGAGCAGATGACAGTGAGCATCTCCTGCAGCATGTCCATGACCTGGGAAACACAGGTTTGGTCAGTGATGCTGGGTCCCCGCAGGCTCTGGGAGACATGGAACAAAGGGAAGCTAAGCAGTGCACAGCAAAGACTGGAGCTTGGGGATCTCTTGGGCCCAACAGGGCTGTCAGCATCAGCCATCTGTCCATCCCATAGCCATGCCCATGGAGCTCCTCCAAACTGAATTGAAAGACGTTCAAAGGGGACAAGTGCCCCAGCGCCAGTGCCTCACCCTGGCAAGGTGCTGCAGCCTTTTCCCTTTGCTCTGTGCTTGTGCTCTAAGGTCACAACATGTGAGCTGGGACTGGACAGGGGCAGCCAGGGGCTGCCAGTCAAAGTGTTGGGTTTGCTGTGGGCCAGCCCCACATGCTGCCTCTGAAGACAACAGCAGGGCACAACTCATCCTTGCACTAAAATGTGTGGCACAAGCCAGGAAGATGACATTGATGTTACATGTTGTGTCCCCACTCAGAGACTAATTTGAACAGCCAAATAGCTTGAACTTGTGCAGTGGCAATGTCTCCCACAGGATCCTGCCTCAGAGTGGGAAAAGCCTGTCTGCAAGGCAGCACTGCTGTCACTCACAGCTCAGACACTGTGTGGAAGGGAAGGGAATGGAAGGGAAGGATAAAGGCAAGGCAAGGAAAAGGGAAAGGAACAGGGGAGAGAGGAAAGGGGTAAAGAGAAAGGGGAAAGAGGGAAAAAAGTAAAGGGGAAAAGGAAAAAAAGGGAAAAGGAAAAGGGAAAAGAAAGGAAGGGGAAAGGAAAATTAAAGGGAAAAGATAAAAAGGAGAAGGGAAAAGGAAAAAAAGAAAAGGAAAAAGGGAAAGTAGAAAAGGGAAAGGGAAAAAGGGAGGGAAAAGGAAAGAGGAAAGAAGAAAGGGAAAAAGAAAGGGAAAGAACAGCTTAGGGTGACCCCAGTCCCCCAAGCTCAGTTGCCAGGGCAGGATGGGACCCAACAGACTTAAATCTCAGAGCAAGTACCGCTGGAGCCCCAGGGGCAGGTGAGATGTGACCAAAACCACCTTTGGCCAGTGGCTGTGTTAAAACACTGCTCTGTAGTTAGTCCCCATAGTGAACCTGAGGCCACTGGAGCATGCTTTGCCAGGCTCCCTGATCCTGGGCCAACATGTTTTCATGACATGGACGTTACAGTGTAGGGCAGGTCACTGTGTGGGGCAGGATGCCACCCAGAGCAGTGTATCTGGTAGTGCAGCACAAGGCAAAGTCAGGACAGCAGGCAGGGCAGGGTGCTTGTGTAGGACCGGACACTGCGAGGCAGGACGCCACGCTGAGCAGAACCACCGGGCACACGGCGCCGTGACACTGTAGGGTACAACCAGCAAGACATCAGCAGCAATGAGTCAATGTGACTGGTGCCCTGCCGAGGCTCAGCACCATCCTGAGGACAGCTTCTCACCTTCGTCATCCCCTCCTCAGTCACATCTGTTCTTCTCTTCACCTGTGCCGTTTGCTGCTCCACAGTGCCTGTGGTGCCCAGGGTCCCACCAGGGCGGCTCAGTGGCGGCTGATAGAGACCCCCCTTGTCCTGCCCGCCCTCCTGTAGCTGGATGTGTTCCGAGGGCCCGGGCAGGAGGACACAGAGCCTGCCGGTGTGGGCGCTGCCGCCGTTGGCCACGCTGGAGGCCACATCCGCCAGCGTGATGGTGAGACTCATGGTGCCTTCGGTCGCCCGAGGGGGGCCTCAGGCCGTGGCCGCTGGTGGGATCCCGGGTGTGAGGTCACAGGGGACGTTACCTGGCGATGGCCCCGGCGTTCTATCCCCGTCCTGGGCCAGCCTGGCTAGGGGAGAACGACGGGACCAGGCCCCGTCCCGGTGCGGCCTGGCACGGGGAGCAGGCCGCGCTCCGCTGCAGGCCGTTCGCTGCGATCCCGGCCGCGAGCGGCCCCGCGTGAGAAGCAAGCCCCTGCCCGCGGCGGGTTCAGCACAGCCCCGACCCGCCCCGGCACCGCCCGCTGCCCGCCTCGCCCCGCCCAGCCCCGGAGCCGGTGGGTGCCGGAGCAGCAGCCGGGAGCCGGCGGCCGGTAGGTGCGTTCCCGCCAGGCCGCGGTGGGGGTCAGGCCCCGGGGAGTGGTAGGGCCGGGTGAGGGAGGCTGTGGGCTCCGTGCCCGCAGGCCCGGGCAGGCCGCGGCGGCCTTGTGCCAGCGGGGCCGGCTGCAGCATGGGGACATTGGGCACGGAGGGAACACACGCAGGAGCCCTGCACCGTCCGCCGCTGATACCGAGAGAGGGATGGAAATCAGTGCGCGGTTAACGCGCTGAGAAAGGACCGCGCGGCTCCAGGCAGGGGAGGTCTGCGTGCTCTGCGTGCCTGCAGCGCTTGCTGCGGAACAGAGGTACGGGCCCGGGAGACGGGGAGGCAGCCCCTGGACTTGGACTGGGCTTTACCGCTGTCCGCAGCGGCCACAAAGTGCCACAGCGTGCGAGCAAAACCAGACAGAGCTTTGGTTTGTACCCTCAGCCCTTCGGGAAGGGTTGGGACGGGAGGATCGGGTGTGCAGGAGGGCTGGAGCGGCGGACGCGGGGTGAAATTCAATCGGATGGAAAGTGAGGTCGTGTACTTGGGAAAAGGCTTTCGGCTGTAAGGAGAGCGCTCCAGCCCGGCCGCGGTCGTGCCAGCTTGCGGAGAGGACGGCGGGGAGCTGCCTGCAGGGCATGGCTGTGAGAGGAGCAAATAGGACCCGTTACCGTGACAGATCCCCGGGAGGAGGCCTAGGTACAAGTGCGCGTGTTTGCAGTCATCCCTGCTGGGGAGAGATGGGCTTCGGCTGAAACTGCCCGTTAGAGTGGTCAGGAATTATGAGCCCGTTTTAGAGGAGATGGAAGAAGCTTGAGTGTGTTGACAAGCAGGAAGAGAAATTATGATGGTGGGGATGGTACTGCCCATCAGCACAGTGGCAGTGTGAACCCTGTAAAGGGAGGAAAGCTCATTCAGCTAATGGGTACTGCAGCACAACAAATACCAGTGAATGAACGTCAGTGAGAGCCTGGGAGGTCTTTAACCTTTGGAGTGGTGAAAGCTAGGTTCTTGCCTCCCCAGGGTACCGAAGAGGCAAAAGCATAGGAGCTGTTAAGGCAGCACTCTGTTAATTTATGAAGAGCACAGTGGTTTGTGACTGCTGCTAAATGGAGGGATGGGGTTTGGGACCCCAGGAAGAGCTCCAGGTCTGTGCAGGGGAGCAGGAAATAGGCAGGCTGAGATGGGCACAGCCATGCCAACATCCTCTGGATCATCTGCAGGAGTCATGCTCAAAGTTAAACTTCACCAAGTCACTGCAAGCCTAGGTGGGTGTCCCTTGGTCTGAGGTGTAGCTGGAAAAGCTGCTCGGAGATGTGCTTGCACTGGTGAGAACTGATGAGGGAACTGGTAGTTGTCACGTTCCTGGCTGAGCCTGAAACATCAGGTGGTTGAGTAGGTCAGGCACAATGATTTTAAGTGGAGCTGTTTTCAGTGGTAGTTCTAGGGGGTTTGGGCTGAATGTAGAACTAACTGAGAAACGCTTTGTGAATATGCAACATAGCCTACTGTTCATTCCCTTTCAAACTGTGCTTGAAATGGGGTTTTCCTTTCTGCTTTCTAGAGTGTGTGTTTGGAATTGGCAATAGTGGAAACTAGAATTAGTATTATGTAGTGTAGCATATAACCATAGTATGTCATTCATTCATTTTTAGGAACTAAGGGAGCTCAGGTCAGTGTGAAAAGCACAGGCTGAAAACTTCCCTTTCCCAAAGTTTTCTCTGTCTAGATGTTATAGTGATGTCAGTGCACCCCAGAAAATCCCTGGGAGCATTTAGTGATGTAGCTGTGCTGTTCTCTCTAGGCATTATGAGAGGAAGGAATTCCTGCTTAGAGCTAGGGAAGTGAGGACTTTAGGAAATTATGTGAGGCTGTCTAGTGGCATGGCTTGGGCACAGATGGGGGATGAGGCTGTAGCAAGGGTAGGGTGATGGAGCAATGTCCCCAGATGTCCTGAGTGATGCCACGTGGAGTAAATATGCTCAGTCCTCCCCAGCTGCTGTGGTATGGGTGCTGTGTCTGCTCAGGGAGGTAATGGGAGTGGAGATGTGCATGTTTGTATGCTGAGTACCAAAAGATCTTGCAATGGTGTGACTGGGGCAATTAACAGAGAGGGGGCTTCTCTTTCAGAACCTGAGCCCTTCCTAAGCAGATGGATGACCATGCTGAGTTTCTTGTTGTGTTCCCTCTACAGGTCCTGCACCTGAAATTCACTTCATGTTTTTGTTCTGGTTGGAGCTGCTGTTATGAGAGAAGGGAGGGTGTCTCTGTTAATTCCTTGTCAGTGCATGGTTTTGAAGCTCACTTCCTAATCAGCCGTGCTTTCTGTGCGTGGGAAATCACACAGTGATGCAAAGCACAGCCACTGCTTTCCTTCTGGGTGAAACACAGCTAATGCACTCCTGCAGCTGAAGGGCATTCAGCCAGGGGACAGGCTGCCCACAACTCCCACACTGTATGTGTTTCAGGGAGTTTTGGGTCTTAGGCACATTGGACACCAAGTGACACTGGTGACTTGGTCCATTGTCATCTGCAGAAGTGTTCCTTTTGCCAGTGTTACTAACATAGCAAGAGAAAGCATGAAAACAACTTTATTATGTAAAATATTACCTTTTTTCCCCCATTCAGATGTGAATTTAGCAGATAAATACTCATATTTAAAGGATGTGGTGATGCAGAGATCTTCCAGTATGAGGATGAGTGGGTTTGGAAGGAGATACACAGAGACTTCTAGTATCTGCTCTTGTCCAAGGCTATTTTTTTCCTTATGGGTAAAGAGAAGTATAAAATTTGGTGTTCTATATCTGTTTGTGGTACCATTGTAGAATCATACATTTGATTTCTTACAATTGCTTTAATCATAAGAGCATATCCTAGACTGAAAAAAAGCTACTTTTCTTTAACTCTTTTTAATAGAGTTCTTTGCTAGGCTCTGCATCGGCGTTGTGCATCGCTTCTGCTGCTATTACCATGCCTCTGTACATGTGGTAGTTTTCCAGTGTGCAGGCTCACATTTACTCAGCTTTGCACTAAGCCAAGGAAAAGATTGGTGGCTGCAAGGTTAAACAAGGAGGCAATGGTATTTGCATAATATGGAGGTTAAAATAATAACAAAGGCAGAATGTACCTTCAAGTTTCTAGGCAGATACGCCGACTTCTCATTAAACTGTGATGAGAAGGTGGTGTTCTCCCTACTGATATAGGCAAAGCTGTTGAAAACGGGGAGGACAGGAGAGTTGGAAAACAACAAATAGATGCTGATATGTCTCATGGCTCTTAGCAGCAGTCAGTGGTGTTATAAAAGGAAAGATTCTAACTGTACAGTACTTTTCCCTTCTCTCTGATGCAGTAAAAGTCATGGTTTGCAGTGTAAACTTCAGTTGTTCTGCAGATTGTTGGAGGGTTTTGGCTGGATTTTCTTCCAGGATCTGATTCTGCAACTGTTATGCAGGCAAAGTACTCTAGCCTGAAACCAACTCTCCTGAAGATTTAGAACAAGGTATCTGAGTGCACACGTTTGTGAACACAGATGTGTATGTACTTTCTTTTTCCTTCACAAAAACACATGATGAGCAACTTCTGCCTTGGGATGTGATACTCACCTTGCTATTTTCTTGTTGTTCCTAATCGGCACTCGGCATTCATCCTGCAAGTGGAGAGCAGCAGTGCAATTTTTGTAAGTAGTGTTAGATATTTACAGGCTCTGCAAAGGACATATCCTCCTCTGATCAAAGGGAACACAATTAGCATAGGTGCTGTAGGAAATCACAATCTATTTCCTCAGTAGTATAATGTCTCTGAAGCGGAGTGGGGGGCAGGCTTGCTTTCTGGCATAAAACACTCAAGAGCGTTAAGTCAGGCTCTCTGAGCTTCTCCCCTGGTTTATACTGCCCAAAAAACCACAGCGCACTCCCTAAAAGGATTTTGCAGATGTAAAAAGGGAAAGCAGAGAGGCTTGCTCTCTCTTGCCATTGGGCTACACGTGTAGATATAGGGCACTTCCTGTCTCTCTCTAGATCTCAGCCACTACTGTGTTGTGATCACTGATGTCCCACAAGGGTATCTGGTGAAAGTATCTTTACAGAGGAAGCCCTGATTTACATCGTTTGACAACTGAATCTTTTATTGGGACAAGTTGTGGTCGTTGAAGCGCAGTCACAAGTGAGCACAGATTATCTGCCAGAGTCTGGGGATGGTGGGCATGGTCAGCCTGGTCCCTGCAGGGATGGACTCCGAGGGTCTTCCTGCTTCTTACCTTGGCATCTTTAATCTGACAGTATCTCACAGTGCAAGATAAAATGAATCGAAAGGGGTTTTTTTCCAAACATGTCTTGAAGCACAGTTACTTGGTTGGAAAGATATACTTCGTAAGGAGTCGCTGAGGAACTGTATTAAAAATAAGCCCTCATTGCTTAGAAATCCCTTGTGCTTCCTCCCACAGATGGAAAGAAGGCATAATCTTTTAGATTATGGATGAGTGAGTAAAATTATTGTCTCAGCAAGAATTATTGTAAAATTGATTTCATTTAGGTCACAGAACACAGATTGTGACATGGGGAGCAAAACTTAACCATAGTCTGGCCTTACTGGGGGTGAGGCAGGCAGTGCTGAGGCTGGCTGCGAGGTGGGAGTGCTTGTGTTCTCCTTGGCTGTTGTAGGAAACCTGTCCAAGTTGTGCTTTACCTTGTGCACTTCCAGTGTGGGTAAGGGAAATGGCTCCTCACCCTCTGCTAGTAGCATCCTTGAAATGAACTGCACTTTCCCTTACAGAAAGCATTTGCCCAGGCTGGAAGTCTTTGTGATATTGGGGTGCTAATATTGTAGAGAAACAAATAAAGACAAAGATCAGGGCATAGATGGGGAGCAGTTTATGTCCTGTCTGGGAAGTACCACCAACTTAGTCTGATTCAACCAGGGCTACATTTGCCTCCCAGGAGCAGAGGGAGGGTCAACTGCTTTTTATGGCTGTACCATGTGTCTGCAGAGCTTCTAAAAATAAAGACTGGCTGATGTGTTCTGGGTTGACTTGCTCATATCTCCAGGATGCGGAACAGCTGCTGTCCATGTTCTCCCTCCATCTCTTTTGGGTTGTTTTGTTGTGTTGTTCTTTTTCTCAGATGGCCATGACTCAGCCTTTCCCTGCTGCTCTCTGAGTTTCCTGGTTTCTGAATAGGCTATTCTTGGGACAGCAGATCCTGACAGATAGGAACAAGGGGAGTGTTCTGTTGTTTTGTTTTGCTTTTTTTCTCCTCCTCTGGCCTGTCTTAATGCTCTGCTTCCCTCTGATTTTTAACTTGTTCCCAGATTTCTGAATCATCCTGAATTGTTGGATGCCATCTGGGGTGTTCTTGCTCTTGTACCATAGGAGCTCTCTCAGGCATGATCCGGGCTGCAATCCTTGCACAGCACACCAGCTTTTTTTTTACAGCACTCCCGTGAGTTAGACTGCTATGGCTATGTCTATTGTAAAGCTTAAAACCTCCTTGTTTTAGCCACTCTAATTCCAAGGGGCTGTGCTTGGCTCTCTAGTGATTTAGTTAGCAAGGTGTAGATCCAGATGAGGACCACTTCTTCATACCATGTCCACATGACACAGGTGACACAGTGACTCTCATTGAGGAGCTAATGGGCAGAGCACTCTGGTTCAAATGGCTAAGTGTGACTTTGCATGCTGCCTCTGCTCACTTTCACAGGTGAGGGGAAAGTACAAACTAGAATTTAATAATAAAAAAGCTTTCCAATTGCTTAATTAGTTATTGCCCCCATGGATGGCAGAAGCTGGAAATCTGAAGGATCCTCTCTCTGAAGTGCCTCATGATACAGTTACACAACTTCATAACACAGAGAACCTTGTAATTTCTTCTGGAGTTTACTCTTCTGTAGGGTCAGCTGGGGAAGGTCACCTTCCAGCAGCAGGTAGTACACCCTGAACCAGACGTGCTGGCCACCACTCCTGCTAGGCAGATGCCTGGTTAGAAGGGAACATCGTGTCTAATACTAAACAATCTTTGATGGGTTTTAGTTTTGTTAAGAGCACAGCTCTTTCTGTCAAGACACAGTTGTATGCAAGGGGAAAGTAGCCTGAGCTGTTGTATACTTTGTCTTGAAAATTCAGTTGGCTTTTTAAAAGTACCAGAGGCACTCAAAGTTTTCTCAAATTCTAGCTACCAAGAGAAATTTCTCAGCCAAAAGTACAAGAGGACTCAAAACACAAGGGTAGTGTTCTTCTTTAGCATCCCTCCATGTTTTTGGATATGCTGTATTGTTGTTAAGCCAACCAAGATAAAAGCTTTTCTGTGTGAGGAAGCTTTGAGAACATTCACTGCTGGATTAAATTAGCCTTTCTGAGAATAAATTAGTGGCTGTGATGTAGGCAGCCCTGCTCACTGCAGCTGTAAAATCCACGCCTGCTGATGCCCGCAGAAGGTAACTTAAATGGGAGATGCGATAGCTGTGTTTGAGGTAGTGCTGTTAACTTGAGATTAGATTTCTGGCTGCTGATGAATTAAAAGCAGCCTGTTGACTTTTATTGATTATGTCTCCAAATAAGAAGCAGGCCACCCTTTTAAGAGAGGGAAAGGAGCCCCTGGGATTCAGAGCAGCTTAATTTTTGGAGGAAATCATGTACTAAAGCTGTATCCCTGCTGTTGTGTTTCTTCAACCTGGGATGTTCTTGAGGTCCTTGGGGGTCCCAATCACCCAACATCCAATAGGGGAGCAGTGGAGGCTTGTGTTGGAGGGGAGGACAAAGACTGGAACACAGATTGAAGGAAGGCTGTCATGGTGGGATTTCCATTCTACCGCTGACTCCTTTGGGCTTGAGTTTTTAATTGACCACTGGATAAATACCTTCTGCTAGTGTGTGTGTGCTGCCCTTTTCTTGAAGTTGTGTTCAGTTTGTCCTCTAGTTAACTTAATGCCTTTATTCTGCTTTATGGTATACAAGGAAGTGCTCGCAGGAGGTGTGGGTATGTGCTGAAGTCTCAGCTTGCCTTCTCACCTGCTCTGCTGTGACCATTCAGCTCCTCCAGAATCTTAACTTAGTCTTTGAGGAAGAGAGTGAAGCTGGGACTGGAGACTACTTCCACTACTGTTAAATATCTACTCTTCCCTTGGGTTTATTGTAGGTCTTCCACAGAAATGCCTTCTGGAGCATATTGATGTTTTGAGAATGGAGGTTCCCCAAAAGTTTGTGGCTTCAAGCTACAGGTGCTGTTATTTTAGTACTTTTAGTACTAAAATACTAATAGTACTATTTGGTACTAAAGTACTAAAATAATAATAGTACTATTTTAGCCTTTCAGACTGCCTCTTGGGTGCCACAATTCAGGATGCATTAGCACAGTAGGAGCTCAGGTTTGAGCTGGCTGCTGGGCTATTCTGATGAGAGAGTGAGCAGTTCTCAGCTTGGTGTTGTAGTGGTGGGAGCTGCTGTGTCTTCTTCAGGCTCTGGAGAGGATTTCAGTCCTGAGTCCTCCAGAGAGCCGAGCTGTTTACCTGCCCTAAGGTAACTTGGTGTTATGTGCTTGAATTTTTAGCAGGCTCATTCCCCAGCTGTGAGAGCAGTGACCTAGGCTCAGGACTGGTAACTCAGGAGCAGTCAGTGTCAGGACCCTCTGATCAGCACTGCTTTTAGCATCACCGTAAAGTGTTGCCTTTAAAGGTAGAGAAAAATCTTAGAACAGGGACTTGAGGAGGTGTACTGCTGTGTATTAGGAATGCCTTGAATCCAGCTGCTGCATCTAGATTTTCAGCAAGAGGTCTTCCGCTTGCTGTGTCCATGGTTCTGGAATTGGTGCAGAATCTGGGTGATGTCCCCACACGTGCCAAAACTAGGCTGGTGCCTGGAGCTGTGCCTGAAAGGTAAGAGGACATCCTCTATCTTCCTTCACCCTTGTTTTCACAGGGAATACAGCTCTGTGGGCCTGACTGCAGATCTTTCTGAACTTGGCACGCTCATGTGTCTTGGTCAGTGTTCTTGTCAGTTCTGCTTACGTTTAAGTGAGCCAGGCCAGTGACATCACTGGCTTTGCATGCCTGCATAGTCTCCCCTGGTAGAACTGCTGTGCATTGCTTCCCAGCAAGCAGTATTGGCAAATAATGCTCATGGGGAAGCAGCTTTTGGCAGGATCCAAGGGACAGAGATGTAGCAGCTCGTTACATGGCTTTGTTCAGCAGACAGCAGCAGTTTCGGGGAAGAGGTTATGAAGGAGTTGGCAGAAAATGGGTACTGCTTACTGAAACCAGTCATGAAATGCTTTGAAGTAAAAATGACTTCCCTGTACTGGGAAGTCAGCACAGATAAAGCACGTCTGGCTGGAACTGGAGGGAGAAATGGGACAGGGAGGAGCTGTGTGTGGCTCAGGGTGCGTCCCAGGGCTCCCTCAGAGTCCTAGTACTGCTGTTGGACATGACCCAGCGCTGGGCACAGTCAGTGGCTGTTGATTAACCCAGGGAATTTCCCCTCTGTAGCTGGGACATGGTCATCTGTTTCCGAGCAGGCCAGATGAGCTGAGCTTGGGAGCAGGGGTGCAGGTGCCCTCCTCCTGTCAAAATGCCATGGAACGAGTGAGCCCTACACTGGTAGGGCCCTGGGCCTGGAAATGGGAAGGTCTGGTCATGCCAGAGGAGGAACAAGGTAATAACATGAGCGATCTCAGCACAGAGGAGTTCCTCCAGCGTGTGTCTCTGGACATGCATGGTTCCTCTTCATCGGTGATAGGACTCAGAGATCTCAGACCTTACACACACACTCCTGCTTAACCCCAGACCATGCTTCTTCACAAAGAGTGAGCCGTGGCCTTAACTGAAATTGAGTGATAGAGAGCACTTGTCATCAGTCCTCAGAAAAAACCCAAGGTGACACTGTATCTGTAAAATCTAAATGTCAGCAGCTTCTCTGGAAACAAGGTAGGGGTATCTCTGGGGGTAGAAAATGCTAATGTTGGACTCTATGATTCTATGACTGAGACTGGAGCTGGTTCTATAGCAGGCTAGTGTTATGGCTTGGATAAGAGAACATCAGTACTGTGTTTTGTACATCCCTTGGAAGGAAAATGGATCTGGAATCACTACCAGTGTATTCAGAATTATTTCATTGTGTTGCAAAATCTGCGAGGGAATTCTGAGTAGGTTCTTGAGCTCTGGTTAATTCTGACACTGACATGCAGCTCCAGAAAAGTGCTGATCCTCTATGACTCTGATTTCTCCCTCCCTTGGAGCTTACTGCGTTATTTAGTGGAAGTCACACATCTACTCAGTTTGATTCAGCAATGATACAGCCGTATTGTTTGACTTTCTCTCAAAAAAATCTGTAGAATGAGAGAGTAATGAAAAATATGGGTGCATAAAGGAATAAAATATTTTTAGCATAGTTTTGGGAAGGATTTCTGTCAAATCCCAAGTTATGCTGTGAGGGGTAGTGGGTAATCATCCTATATTCATCTTCTCTGTGTGAGAGCTGGAGGTGCCATTGAAATGGGCAGGCAGCAAACTGACAACAGGAGACACTTTTGTGTGCAGGTAACTGAGGAGCAGAACTTGCCATTACTGTCAGTGGCAGAGCTCAGGGAGCCAGTGGGCTGTAAAGGAATTGAAGTGGTCCATGGGAAAACTCCAGGCTGCCTCTCTAAAACTGTGGGAGGGACTGACAGGGGGAGTCATTCAGCCCATGCTTGCTTCCTAACTCGTGCTTAAATTTCTTTTAAGGGGTGTCATCAGAGGTGAGCTACGGCACATTGACTAACTTCAGTGTAAGGAACTGTGGAGCTTCTGCTCAGTCTCCTCTGCGACATCTGCTTGCTGTTAAATTTCTTGAGCTGTGGATTTCATGTTTGTTTTAAATGAACAACTAGTCCTGTGGCACAGTTAAGTTTGGTGTTATGTTTAAAACACTGGTATTGAAGTAGAGCTTGGTTTTAGTGGCTCTAGGTTATTGCAGGTTATGTTATTAACATTATTAACTAGATATCAAATGGATGATGTAATGCAGTACTTATCTTCTCAGGGGAAACTTTAAGTAGATACACAGGACTGCAGGCAACAGCTTCTGATATTGCTGGGTGCTTTCCCATGCATGTTATCAAGTGTTAGCTTCATAACTTCAGTGAATGTCTCATGGAAAAGCTCTCTGGTTCCCCAGGGATTTGGCTTGTGGCACCCTCCTTTTCTCACCTTGGTCTCCCTGGAGCAGATTGCTGAGGTACAGAGGATCTCAGGTTTGTCTTTTTAAACCCACCTTTGCATCCATGAGAACACCTAGCATATTACAGTCTGCCTTGAGGCCAGCTGGTAAGGTCTGAAACATAGCACCTCTTGCAGGGCAGTCTATGCTTGCTCCATGTACACAAAGCTGTCTTTTAGCTGACCTGTGGTGGTCCAGAGTGCTCTGTGCACGCCTGGACCTTCCCTGATGTTCCTAAATATGTAAGGGTTGGGGTTCAGTCTCGAAGTGTAGGGTAATGGCCTCGCCTTGATGCAGACAAATGATGCTTCCCCTAATACTGTGCTGTGGTTTGGGAGCCCAAAACAGGGAGCAAAGAGCTATCCCATTTCTTTCATTTCTGCTGGTTTTTCTTTAAATGTTGAGGCTAACTGGGTTCTGGCTGTGCTGTTTCTGCAGTGCGGGTGAGGAGAGCCAGCAAGCACTTGGTCAGCCCATCTGGAGGTGAATGGCACTGGAGAGAATCCCAGAGGCAGCAGCAGGTCCTGACAAACGCTCTTCCTGCACGTAACCCTTTGTGGATGTTGCAGATAAACCATCCTTGTCTTAATCAGGGGGATTTTGTGTATGGTTTTCCTGACATCCATACAGAGTTGCTGCGCAAAGCAGTAATTTGAATCTCTGGCTGAGGACAGCTGAGCCTGGGCTGTGTCATGGAGATTATCTGATTGTGCCTTGGATTTAATGCCTGGAGAAATCTTGCTTTGGACACAGCACCTGGCTTCCAGGGAGAATCCTGCCTGTAGCTGTTTAGCCTGCTGGGTGACAGTGGCACACAGAAGGTTAAATGACATATCCAAGCTCCCAAGGTAGAGGACTGCAGCGGGGATGCTCCTCCAGAGATTCACATGCTGTAAAGCAGAGCAGGGAGCTTTGGTCATCCAATGTAGCTGGATTGAGCAGTGAATAACCTTCTCCTCCAGCAGTCCTCTGTGTTGAAGGACGACTCCTGCCTTGCTTTGCCAGCAGAACTGTCCATCACAGCAAAGGAAGAGCCTGATCCTCCGGGAAGTAGCTGATTTCTGCAGCTGAAATCTGAGTGCAGAAGTGTGGGAGCAATGTGCCCTTATGCAGCAGCCTCGCTGCTCCTGCACAGTGGGTTTATGCTCCCTGGCAGTGCTGCCGGAGGCGCAGGGCTTCTGCTTCTGGAGATGCAGTTTAGAAGAAGAACAGACCTTCCCGTTAGTCCTTAATTTGGGCTTCCCTCTGCGCTTTGCGCCAGTGTGTTGTAGGCATGCGCCCTCTTGCTGTCTTGCCCAGGATCAGGATGAGGAGTTGAGAAGGTGCTGCTAGAGTTAACAGCGGGGTAAAGGAGGGGTAGTGATGCCTGGTCAAGAATTGCCAGGGCATCCTCTTTGTAAAGGAGTCTGCAGCACTGTCTGCTGTTTATTGCTTCCCTCCTGGCTCTGAGGAGGTGGTGTGTGGGCTGGAGGCAGTGAATGCACATGGGAAGAGGCAAGGCTGAGGGGGAAGTTTGGCTTGCTTGCAGGGAAAGCATCTCTTTTTTTTCCTTTGTTCCCAGGTTTCCTTTAAACCCATCCAGAATTAACCACTGACACTGCTTTTTCAGCAGGGATTTTTGCTGTCTTTCCGTTCAAGGTAAGGGCTGTGTGCTGTGGATTGTGTGCGGTGCTCTCAGAAGCAGTGGGAGCTGAGCCACATCCCCACAAGCTGTGTGGGAGTGTGCGGTGGGCCTGTGCATGGGGAGGGCAGCACTCCTGGCCTGTGCTGTGGCACAGGGGTAATGCAGAACACGCTGCAGAGCCCACCCAGGCCTGGCTTTGGAGATGCTGCTCAGAAATCTATTGCGAAGGAGGGCATTGCCATGGTCAGGGTATGGCTCTGACCACCTCTCATCTGACCCTGCTCTGTTCAGTCTCTTCTTGCTACCCCTAAAAGCCCTTTAAAGGATAGCAAGCTGATGTTTTACTGGTATCTGACCTGCCTTTTGTGTTCATACTCAACGTATTTGTCTGTCTTCCTAGTCTTGGTATTTCCCTCTTTCTGGACCAGGTAGAAGCCTGTGGCACACAGGTGGCTTTCCTGAGGCTGGGAAAACTGGAGTGGCAGTACCTATGACACTGTCACTTTTTTAAGAGGAAGAAGGCTGGCCTTAGTGAGGGGCACCAGCTTTTTCAGAACTCTTGACTTTGCTTTTAAAGCCTGGAAGCTGAAATTTTTGTCGTTTTGATGTACAGCAAAGCTGAAACTGGTCACATCTTTTTCTCTTTTTATTCATTTAATTTTAGTGTGGTTTTTTCCTCTTCTAAATATTGGAAGTTGTTTTTTTTTTTTTTTTTTTTTTTTTTTTGGGG
>NDXB01014248.1:254720-267459 GCA_002631895.1 Agapornis roseicollis
TTTTTTTTTTTTTTTTTTTTTTTTTCTGTGGAGGAAGAGCTCCAGAAATGTGCAGTAGCAGCTTTTGAAGTGCCAACATCACCGAACATGGTTGAGTGTAAACAAACTCTGCTTCCTGCCCCAGTGGCTGGAACCAGTGCTCACAGAGGCAAAGCAAAGGCAAATCGTTGTGAGTCTCCAGTCACCAGACGCTGGAGGCGCAGGGACCACGCAGATGGTGTTTCTGCTGGTGGGAGTGGATCTCAGCTGTGCTGAGGCTGACTCAGGGCTGCACCAGGGCCAGCACTGCACTGTTAGGTTGCACGTGAGTTAATGCTTGCCGGTGATCTGCCTGCTCTGTCCTTCCCGCATTCATCTCACTCTTGGTAATTTCCAAGAGAAAGCAGCCTGAAGCGCACATGACCGCTGCCTGGGGAGAATGGTGTTAACACATCAAACCTTTGTGTCTCCAAGCAGTGCAGGAGTTGTCTGTGACTGCCCTCTTCCTGGCATTATCTATTTTATGTGTTCAGTCAGGACCTGTTCTGGTGGTGCTATGGTCCATGGTCACACTGCCCTCCACAATTCTATTGTTTTTCACAACTGGAGCCCACCATACCTGTGTGGATGGGCAGGCCTTTCACCTTGCCATGTTTGAATCTTAAACTGTTTCCACAGGGGTGTTGCAGAGGGAAATACAGCCAGCAGGGAACACTGGACCCTAACACAGCAGCTCCTCTTGTCGCTGCTGTAAGCAGCTGGGAGAGCTGTGTGGTCACCAGTTTTGGATATGTCAGTAATGGGAGCCATGGGTTTTGGGGTATAGATACCTAAATAACTAGAGCTGGGGATGCTGGGCACAGGAAGGAGGTGCATTTTCAACTGGAAATAGCATCTTCTCTGTCCATCTTTTTACTGGTAACCAGCTCCTTTTGAGTCTTACGATCTTGCTCTCAAAGGACCTGCACTGGACATTAGTGATTCCATCAGACCTTGAACTTAAATGCAATAAACTTGGCCAAGATTATTTGTAAAGCTTTTATTTCTCCCCTAGGTGTTCAGCTGATCTATAGGCATCATTATTCCAGTAAGCCCTACTGTGGAGGCAGTTTCTGCAGTCTTTGGAAATGTTTTTTTCCCATGTAAGAACAGCTGGTTCTGTGTAAGCTGTTTTCATGACACAGAAAGGCACTGGTGGTTCAGCTTTAATGGACCAGCCTGGTTACTGTGGGACAAAGTGGCTCATTCGGCTGGAGATGCTGGGACAAAGTATGACTTCCAGTTCTGTCTCTCTGTGGCAGTGCTGTGAGCAGGAGAAATCCTGTTTCTCTTGCAAGACAGAAGGAGCAAAATAAGTCATCTTTGCCAAAAGCTAGGTAAACCCAGAAATGACCATCAGGAAGAATCCTTGTTATGTGCTTCCAGGGGTCATGTTTTGGTACAAAATACTGCTGTGGATTTGATGCAAAACAGTACCGTGGTTTTGTTCAGTGGCTGGATTTTCCCATCTCTCCTGCCTGTGCCCAGGTACCAACAACATGCTTCAGCTGAAAGGAAATGCTCCAGTCTCCTGGCTCTTCTGGGTGCTGCTCAGGGAAGCTGCCTTTTTGTAGTGGTGCTGCTGACTCAGCCTGGGTTGCTTTGCTTTGGCCACGTTGCTTTTGAGAGGGGATACTGCCTGTGAGTGATGTTCTGGGGTAGCTCCAGCCCAGTGCTGACCCAGCACAGGGAGAAAGCTGTGTGCAGTAATGGGCTGAGGCAGGTTTTGTGCTTTTTACATTAAGATAGAGCTCAGGAAAAACAGCTTCTAAGAGGCTTAAAAGCAACAGGCTTGCTTTCTCTGCTGGGAAGGGTACACAGCCAGCATCTTGATCTCTTAATAAACAGAATATTGCATTAAGAGTGGCTGAGTCTGCCAAGTATGACCAGAACAGCTCCACAGCTCCTGCAGCTTCCTCCATCCCAGTGCACACATGGCTCTGAGACCCATTGGCTGTCACCCTTGTGACTGCCATTTCCTGCTGGTCAGGGTGGGAAGATTCATTGCTGGCTCAGCTGGGGCTGTTGCTTCACCTGGAGCAGCCGGTGAGCTGTGGGTGGGGTTGCCTTTTGCTCTCCTTGTCTCCTGTTTCTGGTCAGCTGCTTTGGTGATGAGGAGTCAGGCCAGGGAGTGCTGGAAGATGTTACCTTACCAGGAGGTCAGCATCTGAGCAGGCAGGGGATGAGATGTGGTACCTCAGAAAAGCTGAGGGCTCAGCTGCCCTGCAAGGGCAGGGGAAGCTCCCAGAGTCCCCAGGTAAGGTCTCCGGGGCTCCACTGGGGCTGGGCTCATACAGGAGCCCTGCAGGCATGGGGACAGGAAGGCCTGAGGCTCCAGCGTGTGCAGGGTGGGTTGGCTGGCTACTTCCAGAATAGTAAGTCCTCCTTTTCATTACATCCCCAGTGAAGCTAAAAAAAGTACAGCCCAATTTGTAGCTTTGTAGGTCACTGAAGGAGAAGGAGGGCTTTGCAGTGTGCTGCACTTCTGGTGCTTTTCTCCTCCTGGAAGCGTTTTCTGCTGTGGCAGCTCTGCTGTACCCACTGCATGGGTTGGCTCTCCCTGCCCTGGCCTTTAAGGAAGAAACTGAACAGAGACAGGGGAATTCCTTTGTATTCCCCAACTTAGTCATGTCCTACCAGATATAACTGAGCCAGAGTAAACAGGGAAATGGCGTTTCAGAGCATGTTGGAGGGGCTTTTCCATGTGCCAAGGACTCATAGCCTCATGTGTGCCATAGCAGGGGCACATGTGGGGAGGTTCCTGCCCTCCCCATGCCTACAGTTGGGCATGCCAGCCCGGGCAGTGTGGCAGCAGTGGCTCCTCTCCATCTCTGTAACTCTCTTGCTGTCTCTTTTCACACAGATTTGGTAGGTCAAGCCAGGGACTCCGCTGCTCAGCAGAATTGTTCTTCTCAGCTCTTTCAAGGCCTTGGGGCTCCTTGCAGCAGGTAAATTTTACCCCATGTAAAATGATGTCTCCAGCTCTAAAAGATGTTCTTAACTCACTCAATGACAGTATTTGGAGATGCCCTCTGGGTTTGTCACTCTGCACCTCAGAGTTTGTGCCTCAGGCTCAGGGCATCCCTCCGTCCCCTCGGGGTGCAGCACTGCCCGTCACTGATGGTGGAGCTGGGGGGCTGTAGGCAGCTCTCACCCATCTGCAGCACCATAACACTGCAGCCACAGCGCTTGGCAGAACAGCTCCATCCCAGTACTGCCAGGCATGTGGGCTGTGCAGCCACGTGCTTTGGATTCACTTCCTGTGCCAAAGCCTGTCCAGCTTTGGGGCTGTGGCCTTGTTCCTGCCTGGGGTGGGTATGGAGGCCAGTGCAGTGGTGGCACCAACCCCAGACCCCTCTGTTACCTGCCGCCTCCTTCCCCAAGCACTGCACAGCTCTGGACCCGTACCTGTGCACAGCCAAACTCTGGTGTCCCTTCTAAAGGCTCTGTCCTTGCAGGGCCACCCTGAGCCATGTCCAGTGACCCTCCACCGCCCTACCCGGGAGGCCCCTCGGCACCACTGATAGAAGAGAAGCACGGACCGCCCCCCGCGACAGGTACAGGTGCTGGGTAGCACTGCTGGCCACTGGGCAGGTTTCCCTGGGCATGGCCACTTGCAGCTCTGACCCACAGGGTGCTCTGCTCTGCTGGGGAGCGTGGTGCAATACCCAGCTCCTGTCTCCCTGCCACCCTCCGGGGAAGGCAGGAGGGCCCTGGGGCAGTGGCAACAGCCAGAAGCACTCCCTGCTCAGAACCCAGCTCTGCTCACTGCTATGGGGTGAATGTGGGCTTCCTGTGGCCCAGAAGATGAGGCTTGGGGGGTGTTCCCTGTCCCATATTGTGTTCCCCAACTTCCATGCTGGGGCCATCCCCCAGACCACTCAGCTGAACTACCATCACCTCTGCAGCCTCCTGCCCTGGCTGCTGACTCTGTTTTCTTTCAGATGGTGTCCCTCCAGTGGTGGGACAACCCCAGGGGGTTCCCATTCCTCCTCCTGAATTTGGGCCCCCACCATATGAGCCACCCTCTCAGCCCGGGTTCATACCCCCCCATATGCCCACAGACTCCTCTGGACCCTATGTGCCACCAGGTAAGTTCTCAAGGGGTTTTATGAAGCAAGGGGTGGTAATGGGCAGGAACCCCCCAGAAGCATGTGGTTCCCAGGGAGCAGGGGGGGAGGGACACAATGGGGGTTGGGGCTTGCAGAGGGGCTCCTCAGGTGGGTGGGTTGGGCAGGGTTGGCCCCAAGTTCATACCTGGTGTGGCAGTCAGGTGGCCCCCAGTGAGGCTCTGGCCTCTCCTGCCATGCACAAAGGTGCTCACCTGTGCATGTTTCTCATTGCAGCAGGTTACTACCCCCCACCAGGCCCTCACCCCTCCATGGGCTACTACCAGCCCCCAGGCCACTACCCCTCTCCTGGTGGTCACACAGCCACAGTGTTTGTCCCATCGGGAACTGCCACCACCGTGACAGTGCTGCAGGGTGAGATCTTCCAGGGCACCCCTGTGCAGACGGTGTGTCCCCACTGCCAGCAAGCCATCACCACCAAGATCACCTACGAGATCGGGCTCATGAGCTTTCTTCTCTGCTTCTTGTGCTGCTTTGTGGGGTAGGTGCTGGAAGCAGAGCTGCAGTGGCAGAGGGTCAGGGCAGGGGGAAACATAGGCTGTCTCTGGGCGCCTCAACTCACCGCACTCTGCCTCTTGCTGTGCTCCAGGTGTGATCTCTGCTGCTGCCTGATCCCCTGTCTGTTCGATGACTTCAAGGATGTGACACACACGTGTCCCAATTGCAAGGCCTACATCTACACGTACAAGCGCATGTGCTAACAGCACCACGGGAGCCCGAGCCACTGGAATGACACCAGCCCCTCTCCCGCTGCCGTCCTCATCTCTGTGCGTGCAATACTCCTTTGCTTAACTCTCCGGTGGTGCGTGTCTGTGTGTGTGTATCCCTGGCTGCCTCCTGCTCAGAGCTGTGACTGTCTCCCCAGCCTCTGGTCCTCGCTGTGAATGGTTGGATTGGTGATGTGGGTGCACAAGGAAGGTGGATGCGGGCTCCAGATGCTGTGTATGGGGCATTGCTCTGCACCCCCCTCATGCTCCCAGGACAGGGGTGCCAGCGAGGTCCATCTTGCCTGGAGCAGCAGCTGCTGGAGGCACCTACCCCTGGGTCCCCCACAGTGCAGGGGGGTGTGGTGGGAGGGAGCTGTTGCAGGCAGGGGCAGGTGTTGGAAGGAGGGGAGAGGGGACTCAAGCAGCCCACAGCATGCACAGGGAAAGCACTTCTAGGAAGGGGTTGGGTGGTGGCATGGAGACAGGGCAGCACCACATGTGCAAGGTTTCATGGGCCTCTCCAGCCAGGGCAGCACGTAGCCTGTAGGCAGAGCCACCTTCAAGGCATAGTGTGTGTGGGGACATGTGGCAGCAGCAGTGCACCCTTGATCAGCACCTCTGTCCTGCCAGAGCAGCCCAGCAATCACTGCAGTGCTGCTCCAGCTGCATGTGCCCCTGCTGCCACTCTTTTAGTGCGGGAAAGCCCCTGGCAGCCTCTCACCCCCCTGCTCACTGTTAGTGACAGCTGCCCCAGCATGCCCCTGCCTGCCCCGCGCTGGAGGTTCAGTTAGTATCAGGCCCCGCTGGCTCGCAGCGCTGCAGCAGAGCCACAGCCCGAGCCCAGCGGGGGCTGTGGGCATGCACCCTGCACCCCCTGTCCTGCTACCACCACACCCATTGGGGTTCCTCATTGCATGTGGGTATAGGGGTTTAGTTTTAGCTCACGTGATAGGGGCTAAAGAAGGGGGCAAGCAGGCAGTGATAGGAGCTGCCAGCAGCACTCTGACAGATTAGGGCAAGGGAACTCAGGAGCATTTTTGGCCTCTGTGGCAGCTCCTCCCTTGGCAGGCCCCACAGCCAGGGCAGCCGGAGAGCACAGCCCCTGGGGCAAAACAGGGGTCTCAGTCTATAGGTCTGCATTCATAGCTGCACCTGCACAAGCAGCTGCCCTTTGCTCAGAGGTGGAACTGTGGCACTAGTTTGTGTTTTTAAGTAAATAAATAACAGACCCTCAGCTCTTCTGTGTATCTATCTTTTCCCCTGCTCCAAATTCACAGCAAATCTGTTCCCAAGGGAAGCTGAAGATGAGGAGGGATGGCATGGCACAGCACAGTATGGCTGGGCACAGCAGTACCAAGCACTAGAGGAAGAATAGCCCCAGTGGCAGAGGCTCTGGGGGTCACAGCTGTCAGCTGCAGTTGGGGTCACCCCAGCTCTGCTCTCTGTTTGTGCCCAGACAGCTGAAAAGGAGAAAAGCCCCTGACACTGGGCTGGAGGAAGGCAGAAGGATGTTCCCTCACTCAGCCCAGGGGCCTTTCTGTCCTGGTTCCTGTCCTCACCAGAGCTGGGGGGTTCCCCTTCTCCCAGGAGAGGCCGCAGGGACAGAGCCAGGTGTAAGGGCAGAAGCATCTGCAGGAGTCAGAGATGAGTACAACAGCACCAGAGGCTGTCCTCACTCTGCTTCTCCCATTGACCTCTCCCCCACAGCCTTCCACATCCCACCCCAGCCCTGCACCTCATGGTGGTCACTCATTGGCCCAGGGGTGTGCTTTGGCCTTACCCCAGCTACAGCATTGCACCTTTTTATTCTGGTCAAGGCTTCAGAAAAAAACAACCCAACTCCACTGCAGCACAACAGACATCCCTCATGCCCATCCCAAATGGTCCTCTCCCCCCGTGAATGTTCCCTGAACAGTTAACTCCAGTTAACTGGATCCTTGTGACACAACCAAGTAGGCATTTGAGCTAATAGCACACAATCGATGCTTCAAGTTTCCCTCAGGGTAGGACACTGCTCTTCACTGAGAAGGCTGACAAAGGTTGCAGCCCACAGCAGGAAACTCCATCCAGCAGCTGCTCCCAGGAAGAAGATGGAAAACCAAGTGAGTGAAGCCTTTGCCAGTACAGCACAAGACAGCTCCAGCCTTAAAAGCTGCCCCAGCTTGAGCAGGGCAGCACTGCACGGGAATCCTCACACCCTCACACCATCAGTCCTGTACACTAGTCAGCTAAGACATTACATTACAGTGCTTGCATTATCGGTGTGCAAAGAGTCTTTTAACAGTCCCACAAGATTCCTGTTTATTTTCTTACTTCCACCATGCAGTCAACAGCAGTGGCAAAGGAACAGCTGGAAAAGGACATGGTATGTCTCTCCCCTTCCCATGACTGGAGCCACAGGCCACTGCTCCCATCACATCATGTACCAGGCTGCTGCTCCTGCCAGCACCGCAACACAGGCAGCCAGCATCAGCTGCACCAGGGGCTGCTTTGCCAGGGCCATGGCACTGTGGTAGGGACAGCTGGGTCCTGCATTACCTGCTGGAACACAGAACATGCCGTTAGTGCTGCAGGTCTTACGCCACATGCATGTGGCAGCTGTGTCATCGTCCACAACCTACCGAGCTTGTCTGCATAGTAAGGGCATTTGCGCAGGTCTCCTTTTCCATCATGGACTGGAAGGCCTCCATCTTGGGCTTCTGCCAGTGATTTGCCAATCTTGTCCAGTTCTTCAAACACCTGCAAGTGGTCACAGCATGTACATGAAGTGGGCAGAGGCAGGCAGCTTTCACCCAGTCCCTGGAACAACCTGGAGAACAGGGAAGAGCCTCTCCTGCCTCCTTCCCCCAGAGGCAGCACATGCTTCTCACTTTGGCGTGCAGTGTCCTATGGTGACACCTGGCACATGCTACAGCTCTGAGAGGGCACACCCCCTTCAAGAGCATTAGGGCAGACCCAGGAATGAGATGGATGCAGCGTGGCCCCACTGCTCACTGCCCAGCTTGCTGCGGGTGGGAGTACAGGCAATGCATTCCCTGCTGCAGACCCTCCCTGGGAGCACTGCTTCTGGTCAGGCAGGGTTCAGGCAGCTCCTCCAGCTCTGCTGCAAGGGGCTTCCCTAAAGATCCTGACAAAGGAGCCACATTTCTGTCCAGCTTATACCACAGTGACCTGCTATAGGCACAGATGAAAGCTTCCATCCAGTAGCTAAGACTATATTCATCCTCCTGAAGCAAGTGGCAGCTCAAGTCATGGTTTATGAAAGGCAAATACTATGAGGAAGACAAGAGGTTACAGACATATCTGTCCACTGGGCAGTGTGTCAAGAGTTGAGACAGAAGATTAATTGTAACCAGTGTATGTAACAAGCTCAAATTGCTTGGGGCTGTCTCAGAGCCAGAGCTCTGCTCTCCCCGTTTCAGAGCCAGCAGCCCACGGAAAATCTTGCAGTGAAGTCATCTCAATTTTGCCCTAATGAAAGGCTCAGCAGTGATGTTGGAGCATGGGAGGAATTCCTGCCCAACACCAGCCATGTCTCCAGAAGCTAGCAGAAGAGCTATTTAAACTAGAACCCCAGCCCCCAGCAAAGGAGGGGCTCTGGTGGCCTCAGACCCAAACCACAGCCTGAGTGAGCAGGCTGATTCGATCAATCTGGACCCAAGAGCTGGTCCAGACTCAAAAACAGCAGCACCCACACACAGAGGGGCTCAAGGGACTTCATACCTGCATATTATATCTGAAGGCTAGGTTGGCTTCTTCCACAATCCTTTCTTTGGTGTTCTTGTCCAAGTCCAAAGCATTCATCCTTGCCCTGTAGAGCTGCTTGAACTGCTGAGCATTGGAGATATTACCAAACACATAGAACTGGATCCCTTCCTCGGTACTGGGCAACTTGAGGGCTCTCTGGGCTACTTTCTTCAGCACTTGGCCACCGGACAGGTCCCCCATATAGCGTGTGTAAGCGTGAGCCACTAGTAGCTCTGGCTCGCTCTGTCCCACATAATGGATTCTGTCCACATACTGCTGAGTTGCCTCTGAACACTGGATCTTCTCTTTCCAGTCTTCTCCATAGAAATACTGTAGGTCTTTGATCAACGCTTCTTTCCGGTGAAGCTCTAGGGGGAAATACAGAGGAGCAAAGACTGGGTTGTCCTCATTGTGATCCATTTCTTCTTCCAGAGCAGAATACGTGAAGTAAAGTGCCACAGTGGCCAGCTACAGACAAAGCACAGTGTGAGAAGCCATTCATTACATCAGCATATTACACCTTCTGGCTGCCCCTGCCTGCACAGACCTGGGGTAAACAAGGAGAAAACTCTCAGGCTTGAAACAAAACCAGCCTGGAGACCCTGTGTGAGGCACAGATCTTTCGAAGGATGAGAGGTTCTTCTCTAGCTACATTCATAGAACCATAGAATAGTTAGGGTTGGAAAGGACCTTAAGATCATCTAGTTCCAACCCCCCTCCCATAAACAGGGACACCTCACACTAAACTGTGCCACCCAAGGCTCTGTTCAACCTGGCCTTGAACACTGCCAGGGATGGAGCACTCACAACTTCCCTGGGCAACCCATTCCAGTGCCTCACCACCGTAACAGTAAAGAATTTCTTCCTTATATCCAATCTAAACTTCCCCTATTTAAGTTTGAACCCGCTACCCCTTGTTTTGTCACTACAGTCCCTAATGAAAAGTTCCTCCCCAACATCCCTGTAGGCCCCCTTCAGATACTGGAAGGCTGCTATGAGGTCTCCATGCAGCCTTCTCCAGGCTGAACAGCCCCAACTTTCTCAGCCTGTCTTCATACAGAAGATGCTCCAGCCCCCTGATCATAACAACGATGCCTTCAGAGCACAAAGAATTACCCTGGTATCACCAGCTCTGTGCTCTGGGGAGGCCTCCTGTCACCTTGAGAGCAAGGCACAGGGACAAAAGGTACAACTAGCACCAATAGCTTTGTGCTACAGAAGACTACTGTATATGCCAAAGTCTTCAGGATTGGACCCAAAACACCATCTCTTCTGTACAGAAGATAGAGCAATCCAACCTGAAGTCTACCAAAAACAGCTTAGTCTCCAGAGGATGGAATAAAGCACTGCAGCCACACCTGCCTTTGTGGCCATCAGATGCATGGCCAGAAGCCCAGCACTTCTACCTACTCAAACTTGTGCTGGACCAGATTGTTCCTCATCCCCCTACCCCAGTCATAGGATACACCAGGCAGAAGTCCTGGACAAGAGCCCTCCTACAGTTTTGACTATGAAACCTAGAAATTGGATTCCTCACCACCCCCTGCACAAAGGGCTGCAGGGCCCTGCCTGAGTCTGCATCAGTCACTAGACAAATCAAAGACCTGCTCTGCCACAGGAGCAGAGCAACACTCACCTTGAAGAGCTCCTCCTTGATCCGTCCTTTGAGGAAGTCTTTGACAAACTGGGTGTTCTCCGCACGGTCATGGGATTCCTTAGTCCCCTCCTTCAGGAGCTCTGAAAGGTCAGTGGGACTGCAGGCAAACAGGGAGAGCTCCTTTTACCCCACTTAAACAGGAATGAGTTAGTTCCTGCGGTGTTTGGAGGGATCCCCCACTCCCTGCCATCTCCAGCCCAATTTAGAGAAAGTACAACTTGGGATTTATGGAACAAGGCAGAACCAGGAGGGTGGCAACAACCAGAGGCTCCTTCCACAGACGCAGGCACCCATGTGCCAACCAGACTTACCATTCCAGGAGCACTGGGCCCTGCATGGGCTCACCCCAAAGATGCTTCAGCAATTGCCAAGCATCCTCTGACCCCTACTTTTGCTTCTCATCCATGAATGAGAAGCATCAATACTTCAAAAGGAAGCATTGAGCATATGAGAAGCAACCACCAGAGAAAGCTGAAAGGCACAGAAGCCTTACTGATTAGCCTTCATGGTCACTGTGTACAAGGAGAAAGGCTCATGTAAGAGCAGACGAGAGCTGAACAGAAAAACAAGAGAAGAACATCCTAAAAAAGTATGGTTATCCAGAATTTTTCAAGTTTTGCAGGTTTACACGAGTGAGCCACTAAAAAGAATAAGTAAAATCCACAATTTTAGACTATAGCCACTGAACCTACCTCAAGTTAGGTAGAGAGTTATCAAATGTACACAAAATCACACCAAACTGCACTTTAGAGGTTTTCTGACTAGTTTGCTAGAGAGAGCTGCAAGAGACACAGACACTCCAGACCTACCAGTGGGCATGCAGCATGACACTGTCTCAAGTCAAAAGAGAAGTCAACTAGCATGGAATATCTAGGTACTCTGGGGAGCACCCTGTTCACTTATTCCAAGTCCTTGACTTTCAGAGCATGTGTGTGACTTTGTTGTTTAAAATAACCTCCAAGACAACAGTCTTGCCTAAACTGATGAGCATTCTGCAAAGGCAAGAGAGGCAGCTCGCTGGAGCATAGTTCACCTCTAGGGTCATCTCTCAAACCAAGAAGCTGCCATCACATGAGTCTGCCCAGCAAACCATGGAAAACTGGCTTGCCTTGGCCAGGAAGGCACAAACACAACTGCAAAACAGTCAAAGCATTCCTGAAGTGCAAGNTCAAACCAAGGCCATCACATGAGTCTGCCCAGCAAACCATGGAAAACTGGCTTGCCTTGGCCAGGAAGGCACAAACACAACTGCAAAACAGTCAAAGCATTCCTGAAGTGCAAGTGATAGTAGAGACTAAAAAAAACCCAACTGCTTGCAGCCAGCTTTAGCCAGATTGCTCCTTCCCATCCCTGCTGGTACACTTTGATTAAACAGATTCACTGCACATATATATTTGGTTAATCAGCTGGTGGTGTCCCCCACCCCTTTTAAGATGAGGAGAAAGAGCACCCCTTAACCTGGAAGGTCTCCTACCTTACCCAATACTGTCTGTGCCACATTGTGAGACAGGACTCACCTGACATTATCATCTTCTGTTTCCTCATAGCGCAACATTTCCCCTTCTCCCCTCTCTGTGCTCTCCATCGCAGGCGGTATTGCTGGTCAGTGCTGGAGATCAGACAACCTGAAAGGCAAAACCAGAGGGGTTTTAGAGGGAAGCTGCCTTCATGAAGGGATGGGTCTGAAATGCTGAGCCATACAGCAAGCAGCCTCTGAGCTGCTCCACCAGGCAGGGGGCTGAGAAGCAGACACTGCCCATTTCCAAGGCACAGCAGGCAATTGCAAGGAAGCAATCTTGCTTGCTCAGTTCAGTTCCCCCAGGGAACCTCAACACTAACACCAGCCAGCTCACCAAATGTTAGCTTCAGAGGAGACCTACAACACAGCACGCTGCATCTGGTTCCCCACTTCAGGATGGCTCCTGGCTGGAAACAGAGACCTCCACATCAGCTATCTGCACTGAAATTGTGAGCAAGCTGCTTTCCACTGGTGCTACCAAACATTTCATCCAATGCCAGACTCTGAGCAGGGTAGAAGCAANGCATCAGCTATCTGCACTGAAATTGTGAGCAAGCTGCTTTCCACTGGTGCTACCAAACACTTCATCCAATGCCAGACTCTGAGCAGGGTAGAAGCAAAGGGAAATGCCTCTCCTTCAATCGCAACAAAGAACAAGCTACTTCATTTTTACAGGGATACGGAGCTTTCCCTAGAGAAGAGCAGGGGTCAATTAGGGCAGGAGTCAGGCAGCTCACAGGGAGATAAACACCTTCCCTGCAATGGTGTAGATGCAGAGGAACTTCCAAAGCAAGCACACATTTCACTGCTCTGCCTTTTCTGGGCTGTAACTGCATGTGAAGAGGCAAAACGGCTGCTGCAAATGGCTCCTGCTACCACTCACACTCTCCTCTCCTGTCTAGCAGGGGTTACTCCAAACCCCAGAAGTAACTGAGTTCTCCCTCCTCTTGTGCAAAAGGAA
>NDXB01014249.1:7671-33813 GCA_002631895.1 Agapornis roseicollis
AAAAAAAAAACAAAACAAAACAAAACTTTTTTTCTAATAATTTCTATGAGAAAGAAACAAAATGTTCTTGAATAGGTTCCTCAACCCAAGCACAATGAGGCCACACTCGATTGTGAAGATACCATTCTGGCTGTGGTTAAAGCTAACAAAGCACATTTGATTCCACTGAAAGTTGTACCCCTTCCTAACTTCTGTTTGCCACGCTTCTTGATGAAACGACTTCATTTGGCAATCACAGCCCAAGGTATCAGCTAAGAAAGAAATTTGTAATTTCCAGCATCCTCCACAGTTCTAACCTCCAAACAGTTACAAAACAGAAACACAAAACCCACACACAATCAAGCAAGAAATTCCAATGTTTCCATTCCCTAGCTTTTAGGCAGCATCCCTCAACTCACAGTGATCAACTTTGTAAATTGAATTCTCCAATAAGAATCAGAATACTGGAAATAGAAGAAATTTCAACTTTTGCCTAAATACATTTTTCTCTCTACTGAGGCCAAAGTAACTTTAAGTGAAATTCATGAGGGAGCATTCCAGGTTTTTTTTTTCCAGGTCAAGTAGTTAATTCTAGTGGGTTTAGAGACATCAGTTTTTGACAGAACGTGAAGCGTATTTTTTGCTTCTTCCCACTTCATAAAACTACCCGATATGTACCTTGAGAGATCTAAGCAAATACGCTCATCAAATGAAGCAATTTAACCCAAGTGAGATTTTCTTGGAAACTGGATACTAAAAGCCGACATCAGCCTTTCATCCAGAGTCAACTGCAGATTCGTGCAGGCACTAGTCAGATTTTTCCATGAAAGAATTGTTTCTATTGGCTCCTTGACTTCAGGATGCTTTGAGTTATTCTTCTAAAGCGATGTTCCTCTAGTTGCAAAACCTGATGATTTCCACTTGTCATCCGGATTACAAAATGCATGCAAAGAGTCCATTTTACAATATAATATTGACTAAAATATTAATAGAACATGGTGACAGGAACCAACTGAAATTAGCAACACGCACTTTGCTATTAACTGTGCGGTTTCCACCATTAGCCCATTCCCCTCAATTAGATTTTAGTGTTGCCAAACTAGAAGTCAAGAATCTGTCAAAGTGTTAACATCTTCAGCTCTGCAACATGTTTCAGGAGCCAGTGCAGCCCCGTGACTCATTATGTGTGTAAAACTTTGCACATCACCCCTCAGATCTGAAGTCCCGTTTCTTTAGCACTTGAACTGAAAATTAGAACATGGCATATAAGGAAAATTCACCTGAAGTTTAAAATGCCTGTATACATAGAAGTTTAATTTATTATTCTAATGACTTTCACAGCTTGAGATTCTCACTGGGAGACATGCCTGTATGCATTTAATAAGGCTGCAGAGATTGGGACTATTCCTGAAGGACTTTCTGAATCATTTCCAAAGCATCTTTTTATAGCTAGCAAAGTATAAATTATGTAAAAAGGCAATTAGATAGATACCATCAAATCTATGTGACTGTTAACCCCTCTTTGTTAGATTAATCTATAAACCTGAAAAGAATCCACTTTTAGCATTCTAAGACCATTCTCACATATTTAGATGCGAAGATGTAATCACTCAAATAGCTGTGGCAGTGGGGGGCATAGGGAAAGGCAGGAAGTCTTCGTGCTCTTCTGCTTTATTCTCAAGACCTAAACAGCACATTCATGACAAGTCTTCCATCCTCTTACTGGGCTGTTGGTAACTCACAACCATAACTAATGATCCCAGCATCAGATTTTTTGCAGTCTAGTAAAGAGATCTGATATTGCCACCTAGTACATGGAAGTTTCTATCTGCTCTCCTTGCCGATGAAATCCTAGTTCTTTGGAGAGGCAAGAACAGAGAAGAAGCATTCCAATAATCCACATAAATCAACCAGTAGCAGAGAATGAAGAGAATCAATGGCAGAAAAACACAGTTCCAATTAAGCCATGTGATTTTTTTTTTCCACAGGATCTCCCCATAAATAACAAAAGATCAGGGTTGGTGCAACAGCTCTCTGCTCCTTTTCATAAAGGGCACTTCATTGCATCCTCAGAGTTCACATATCATGGCAATGAATAGGGCTTCATAGGGAGGGCATGAATGTGAGATTCCCAGGGGCTAACTTAGAGTCAAAAATTTCTCTTCTCCTCACAAGGAAGTTACAAAACCACCACCGTGTGTTCCCGCCATTTGAGGCCAAAATACTCCCGAGAACAGCATATCTCCAGTTTCAGTGCCCTTGAAGCCAGACAAGATCATTTAGTCTCAAACACGAACTGCGGCTTGCATGTAATCCAGACTCAGATCTGAACATCATCTTCTTCAACCATCTCTAATTATGGGTAACCTTGACTTGCTTCTTAGCTGGGTGAACAGACAAGCTGGCTAAAGCATTTCTTGCACCATGAGAGAAGTCTAGATAATACATACATCAAAAGTGCTCTCTTCCCCTTCACCGCATGACTTCTGTTTTACGAGGCATGCCCAGAAGTAGAGATCATGTTAAACCATTTGACAAGAACATTCACTATTCTCCCCCCACCCCATCAAAACGGACTGTGAGATTCCAGTTACAAAGACATTTTGTCAGTTCACCGCTGTAAGTGGCCACTTCTCATACACGCCAGCTAAGCAGAAACAACCTGAGACTCATGAATACTTATCAGATTTAGTGAAAGTCAGGCGCATCACACTGCTGTCTGACTCCCAATAGCAGGGGACTTCTGGGTGTCATTTGGAAATGAAAGTGTGCTGTCATTACTCCAAGAGAAGGAGGAGAGCCAAATAAGATTCCTTGTGAAAGCAGCCCAATGACAGAACATTTTGATTAGATGACACCAAGAAATTGTCTGCTGGCAACCACACTTTTTCCCATTACAACAGGATGATACAATAAAAGGGAGTTTATTTTCCAACTTTCATTGTACTGGGAGATTTCTGACACTTCAGGTTTCATGGGACAACAGCCGTTAGAGATGAAGAAACAGGAGAAAGTGTTTTCAGCAAATGTTTTTCTGGGGAACAAAAATATATGTTTCCTTACTTGCATTCACATGCATTTCCCTTCCTACAACTGATCTTCTTTCTTTATATGGTAAACCTTGCATTTCAAATGAAATAGCCTGTCAAGAACACTTTTTAGTTTGAACATGCTGAGAGAGTTCATCAATAATTCCAATGAGAACTGTTCACACATGGCCACCACAGCAGACCTTCATGAGAAGCAGAAGATGGCCATATGGAGAGCATTTGTGAGCTACTGGTACCCCAACAGCACTCAGAACTGGAGCAATGCCCAGCTCAGAGCTCTCTGCAAGCACTGCCAGGTCTGGGCCCAAGTGACAGCCCTATCACAGGGCAGTAACTGAGAGGCATATCCTCACCTCTCTGCCTTTCTGCCTCCAGCTCTTCTTTCTCCTGCTACCATCTTACAGTTCTCCTTTTAATTCAAGTTTAAGAGAGAAAAAAAAGAAAGAAAGAGGCACTGCTAATACACATACACGTATTTTGGAGGGATTCGTCATGAAAACTCATGCCCTTCCTCCACCAGATACTTTCCCTCTCAGTCACCAACCAGATGTTCCACTGTGGAATAAAGTTCTTTTCCAAGCTCTTCAAACAAATAGAAAGATTCAAAAGAGGTCATGCTGCTCCATGTGCCATGGTAAGTGCCTGACCCACACAGTCAGCCAGCCAGGCCCCCTTGAATGAATGTATGTTTAATTCCACAAAACAGAATCTAAGGGATGGAAAACACATTGGTTTGAGTGTGGGGAAACCCAGAAACCAAGGCCCATTGCCAGCTTTGAAAGCATCTGGAAACTGATTGCCCTCTCACAGGTGACTACCCCCAAAAAAGCTGTGGACAGCTCCTCTCTCTCAACTGAAAACTCACCATGCACCTTGGAAATGTTTACAGAAAGAATTATGTTGAAATTGAGTGGGAAAAGCTTACATTTGGATGAGGTATTCTGTAACTTCCTGCCCAGCTTTGCCTGCAACTCTCTCCAAGTGGTCAGTCACAGTGGAAATTGGTTTAAATGCCTGCTGAGAGCCCCAGCAAGCCTGATAACTGAATTGACCTTGGATTAAGTTGAGTCACAGTTTGCAGAAAGCTAATCATGTACCTGCAAGTCCAAATACAAATAAGCACATAACACTTTCAGCTAGATCAGGGAAGGGGAAGGAAATCAATATTAAATACACTGGAAAATACATTTTGTATTTTGAAATACAAACAGAAACCTCCCATGGTTCAAACTCAGATAATAGTTTCAGTGAAAGAAAGGTTTCAGCTGCTATATTGAGTGAAATATTTAACGTATAAAATTGTAAGGTTTTTCCTCCACATTTTTCACAAAAGTTTTCAGCAGTTCCCTTTAAGCTGACATTGTTTAACTATTAAAAGCAAACAAACAAAAAAAAAAACCCAGAATTGAGCAACATATATGATGTTCCAAGCAGAAAAGGTGGGGGTTCTTTGATCTAAGCACCCTTACACTGAATGACAAAGAATCATGAACTAGGATGGACAGTGATAGATTTATTTGGTTAAAAACAAATAAATTTTCCATCCAAGTTTTCAATTCATCAACAGATGTTACACATACAGGTCCACAAGCTACGTGCCTTGCTCCTTGCCCAGGCCTTCCCCAGCTCTCCTTTAGGTCACTTTCTACATGGTGTGGGGTGGCAGCACTCAAGTACAACTGAGCTGCTAAAAAGCCACTGGGTAGTTAGGGCAATTCTACATAACTGTCATTTCCTGGACTTCAGCTGCTCGGGTTTTCAACAGGTGACTTGCAAGGGGTGAGTGTCTGAAACAGAGTAGTTTCAGTGTGCCTCAACCAGGAGGCACCTAACCCAAGCACCCCATTGAAAACAGCAAGTGCTGTGTTGTCAGGTCAGCACTCCAGTGCTCTTAGAATGTCACCCAAGTGGGAACAGCCGTCTTCCCCCATAAGCCATGCTCAAACAGTCTGAAATCCAGGTCCTGTAAGCAAGTTAAAGCTATAGGGTTTTTTCACATTTTAAACCAAAACATCAATCAGCTCCTTTCTGCTGCATCAGGTAGCATGAAAGCCCTCTAGCTATGAGATGCTCCAAAGATGCCTGAACTAAGAACAGTTTTAAGGCTCCCTCAAGTACCACTTTTGTTGCAGTAGTCACCCTGTGGAAAGCCGCAATGCTCTCACAACACTTTTCATGAGTGACTAAAACCCACTTATCCAGCTTCCAAACGTGTCCAATACCAAAAGCCATTACTACAACTCTTCACATGGGTAAGCCCGACAGCAAACATGCAACAGCTTTGCCATGGTACGCTCTGCGGAGTATGGACTCCATGCCACTGTTTTATACAGCAGCACATACATCCTCAAGACTAAGGAATAGCACGCCAATAGCAAGAAACATTTCAAATTAAGAAATGGCATTTGTCCTACAGCTGCCTTTGATCACAGCAAGGCACCCTCTTAAGCACAGAGACCTTTCCAAGCAAAGTTCACCTCTGGCAAGCACAGACATATTTGTAAGCTAATGCTATTATTAGAAAACAGCCTCTAAAGGTACACAAACCATGGAATTCTGTGAGTAAATCAGAATTCACAAAGGTTCGTCTAAAGAATTAATTTCTTGTAACCTAGCCTGGGTTGGGTTTTGTTGTTTGTTTCTCAAATGAACTCCCCAAAGGAGTGCTGAAATCCAACCAGATACACCACTTTCTTACCATACACCACAAATAAATTCTATTGTAGAGCAAACACACAATGAAAACCTTTAGTGGCATAATGCAGATGTCAGACATTCAAATACAATAAAGGAGGTATATACCTCCTGATGTATAACATATAAAGAGCAAACTGGGGGGAAAAAAAAAAAAAGAAAGGGTTTCCATTTCCTTTCCTTTACATTAAAAAGTTACTTTTGCTATTAAAAAGACCAAATCAAATAGTAAAAATTCCTCCAACTCAAACTATATTACGTTAGTGTGGCTCCACAGAAAAGCATGTTGCTATGCTGTATAAATTAACTTTCATTTTCTGGAGACAGTAAGTGCCAAGTGTTTTGTCTAGCTATATGGACCATGAACAAAGTAGTAATTTTAGAGCATTCCCTTCATGCATAAAAAGAATTGCATACTATTAATATATCTTGACTAGATTAAAGGTCTTGCAAATGATTTTGCCTGAAATGTCCTAGTATGAGATCTCCTTTAGGGAAATATCTTCAGCACCAATTAGTTTAATTGACAAGGAAGCCAAGAGAATAACAGCAAGGAGACAGAGACAGAGTAGACCAGGAAAGGCTCCATTTCCACTTTTGCTCTCACATCCTGGAGTTTATTTGCTGTTAGTATTTGCAGCCTTCCCCACCCTAACTATTTATATTACCACCAGTTCATGGATATGTTGAAACTTTAAATCATGGGAGACCAGCAATGTAAAATTCTATAGGTTATCAGCACCGCAGACATGCCTCGTACAATTTCTTTCCCTTTAAAGACCCCACTTCCACCACTTGCTGTCCCCACATAGCTGGTATGCTTTTGAACAATTTTAGCACAACATGACTGCTTTTCCTCCGCCCTCCAGGGAGGAAACAAAGAGAGCAAATTTAATCTACACAGTGCAATAACAACTGTGAAATCTGCTTTCCGTTCCTCACTGCTCCCACCGTGCCCTCCAGAAGTAACCAGAGCATACCATCCCATCAAACTGGTGACATCCGAGGGCCCCTGTGCAAGGGAGGGAAGAGGGAAAAAAAGTTGTTTCAACCTTGGGAATAATGTGGAATCCACATAATTTACTATTTCCTGTGATTCATCAAACTTCCTCCTTCCCAAGAGTAATTGGTCACCACTTATTTATACACCACGGAGAGGCTTAACTCCAAAGGTCAGTCCAAGATTCAAAAAAGCAGATCATTTGTTCAAGAAACCTGGGTGGTTTGGGGCCAGGTTTTTGTGGTTGTTGGGGTTTTGCTTTTTTTGTTGGTTTGTTTGATTTTATTTTCCCCTTAAATGTGTAAAGGAAAACTAACATGCTTTAAGCAGGCATTCAGCCTGTCAGAAAATACATGGGTTACCATTGATAAAGTGATATCACACAGTAGATCCAGGATGAAGAACCTTCAGTAAACTGCTTGCATACATCATACATTGGGCCTCAGTTTCAGGCAAAAGGACTAGGGAAACTGAGAGCACGCAACGCAGCGTCACAAACTTGATTTGGCAACTTCTTTGCACATTTTAAAAGAAAAGGATGTTACACATATGGACCAGTCATGCCTTGACACCCATACAGATGGGACGAGTGCTGGTGCCGAGAATACTGTTGCAGGAAGAGCATGTGTGTGGTTTTATGTTTACAAAGCAAACCATTTGCTTCCCCTACAATATAAATGTTTTATCTTTACCATAATAAGAAGGAAAAGCAATTATGAAGCTAGGAGCCCAGAGGAGAGAAATAAAAAACAACAATCCAGTCCTCAAGCTCCAAATTTCAAACAAAACTATAATTCTAACATTAAGCACCTACTCTAAATATACATGCACTTTTAATATACAAACACTGAGAGGCTATGGAATTGAGCAATTTCTCTAGCTAAATTTCTGCTCAGTTTTAACTTTCTCTCTGCACCTTACAGCCCTATAAACCCTGCTTACACAAAGATGTGAAGCAGTATAAAAATAGATGTTTGGCTAGGTTAATACCACATAAACTACAAAACCCAAGTTGTAAAAGCAATTAATATTACCCATGTTAAAGTTTTCAGCAATTAAATGCTCAGATATAAAACTTCCAATCAAACGGAAAGCTTCCATATATAAGCTTAAATGCACATGTGTAACAGCATTCATGAAAGTACAGCATATACCATCGCTGACATTAACAGGGGGGCAGACTAATTCAGCCTGTTCAAGAACTAGAAAATGCAGACCAGCTCTTATTTCAGGGTACAATTAAAGCATATAAAATACATTTAACTATTGTAACAGGAAAAGAAAAGAAACTAACAGAAGTTAAGCCAATTGTTACAGAATAACCATGTATTTTCTAACCCTCTTACAGATTCCAAAGATCTCCTTTATGGGGAGCAAAGGAATTCTAAGCATCCTTGCAGGGCACTTTGCCCCAGGCATTAACTGAAATTCCCACCGCGATTCCAACAGGGGGAAAAAGGAAAAGAAACAGATTCTTTAAACAATTACACAGATATGTGTGTGTGTGTGCATGTGTAAAAAGATACATATGTATTCAAATAACATCTAGTCAACTACATTTCAGATGAAGAAAACAGAATTCAATGCAAAGAATACTTAGTGCCTTAATTACGATTTTAAACATAATTCTTTGTGATAAAAGGGCAAATGCAGAAATCCCAAGAGGTTCAGGAAAGAAATCATATGTAATTGCTTTTGTTCATATGTTTAGGTCAGGTTTTGTTTCTTCTTTACCTTCCTTTTTTGATAGGAAGTATCTGATGTCTGAAGAAACAGGAATCTCCAACAAAGCCTTCCCTGCTTCAGCTAAAACACGTCTTTGGGGGGTTTTGTGGGTTTGCTTTGGTTTTTTTCTCCTTTTAGTATTTCTGTGTACCTGTCTAAGACTGGTCAGATGTATGGTCAAGATCATAGCCATTTCTTCCAATTAGTTCAAAGTACTTCTACTACCTCAAATTAATCATTTAAATTATGCTGTCAACAGCTGCATCAGGGCTTCAAATCAAATCTGTTTTGTTAACGAGATCCTGTTGCCATACATTTTTTACCCAATACCCTTTTAAATAGCTAAACTGCATGTCAGATAATTCCACGACCTTAGGCGGGTCTTCTCACAGACACTTCCAATAATTTAAAGAACACACTCTGAATTTTCATATGCACATAGAAAAATAAAAGAACTCCTGGAATTCATGGCTAAGATAGGAATTTTTGTGTTTCCTTCAAATTTTCACTTAAGTAACATGGGACAATTGCTTTAAATGCAAGTATAGCAGAGAAAGAAGACAACCAATAAAACTCGCCATAAGAATTCTCCGCTTTCCTTTTTCATCTTTGTGATGAGCTGTGCCTCCTTCACATGTCTGCATTTGCTTCAGCAAAATCTTTATAAATGGGCACAATTTTCATGCAACAAAAAATACCTACGAGGAAGGTCAGGATTTTGCTCAGCTTTTTTCTTGCCATCCCTGGTGTTCCTTTAAACTTTACAAAAGAGCCTGTAGACAAGGCTGTCAAGTAAAATTCACAGAACAAAAGAATGCAAATTGCCACCTATTACCTCTCAGGCACATTTCAAATAACCAAAAGAGGTCTAGATAAATGATAAGATTCCACTCAATAGCCTGTTTCTGCTATAACCAGCCACACAGTCCAGACAGGAAATACTCTGCAGTTAAGCCAGTAGTGATTACTGGACAAGGCAAATATAGTTATCTTTTAACCATGGCATAATAATAATAACAGATCAAAACTATGTTATTAAACTCCCAGACTAGCCACTCTCTATGTCTTCTCAGAAGTATTTCTCACAAGCTAATGTTTCTAACAATACAGCACCTGAAAGTATGCGTACATCGCATCTTCTTTCCCACTTCAGCTTCCACAGACCCCATCCACCCCTCTACACAGTGAAGCAACTATCCTTTTGAGAAAAGTATTAGCTTTTGTAAAGTCACACGCTTAAACCAGCCACTGAAGCAAGGTGCTTACAAGCACTTTGTGTTGGCCTAACCCCCCCTCCTTGGAAAATACTACCCTCGGGCAACCGAACCCTTGGCCTGATTCTCAAAATTGCTGAAGATTCAGCAATGTCCAATCATTGCAGAGGAACTACCGGGGTGTTAGCAGGAAAACAGGCCACTTATTGAGTCCCTTAGGGCCAGAGCTTGGGATGCCCAATTGTATACAGCCATTTTAAAACAAAACAGCCTTAAGTCAGATTTTTTGCTTAAAGTCTGGCCAAGCAACTTGCCCCTTGCGATGAGAGGCTATAGGCTGACACATCTGAAGCTTGAGAGGGGATCGGTGGGCAATAAGAAGAGCAAGGTTTTCGGAAATAGTGTGGGCGATGGAAGAGAGGCATGCAGGACTGCTATTCCCCAGACCCTGTCATGCTACAAACCAGGAGACAACAGTCAAAAGGAGCAAATAATCAGCTTAAAACATGTCCGAGAGAGAACTTTATGCTATAGTGGCAGGCTCCTGGAATCCGCTGCCCCCAGAGGCCAGGGTGGCAGGTGGCACGAGGAGGCTGTACAAAGGATAAGAAACTACGGGATGACAAATCTGTGAGCAGACACTAAAAAGCAACAGGCAATAAAAAAAAAAGCAACTCTCTCATGCCAAATCCAACAGTTGTGGATGCTGGGACAACAGAGGAGGAATAAGCAAAACTCATGTTCATGACACCATCAAAGGTGGCATACTGAGCTTGTAGGGGCCCTGGCTAGCAAAAGAGGGCATTTCAGCTTCCTTATGGAGTGGCCATGAGTAACCCAGTAAGCCGATAGAAATACATCAAAACTTTGAAGCCCTTCCCTGCAACAAGCACCATATACTAGAATTGTGGAGGTGAATACACTTTATCTTAAGAAAGATGTGTTATAATAGTGCTGCTTCCCAAATGCCTAAAGTATTCTCCTGGTGTTAGTATGCAGTACTAACATGCATACTAACATGCATACTCTATGCAGTGAGACCATTCCTCAAGGTAATTCCTGCTCATCAGCTATCAGTAACAACTAGTACAGCATGCTAGCATTCCTGATGTAGCTAGGTATGGATTTGCCCTGGCCTGCCAGGGGGCAGCTGAGCCAGAGGCTCCCAAGGCACTGGGAAAGCTATCTATACCAAACATGGCACTTACAGCCACAAAAGCAGCTCCACCTCATTTGAGCTTAAAGAACAGCCCCCTATTGCTATTATGCAGTTATTTTGCTCCATATTACAGCTGCTGAAGAATTAAAAATAACACACACAGGAAAGGAGAGCCTGCCATACAGAGCACAGCTCTCTTGCCAAGATATCAAGCATTTGGGGTTTGTAAAGCAAGAGTCAGCTCATTTTTGCCACCAAATTTCTGATGACTTACTTAACAGTACCATCTGATGCTCGACAATGCTGCTATATAAAATCAGCTGGCACCTGAATGGCACTAAGAAACTAAAAGGGAGAAAAAAATTCTACATAAAGATCAAAGCCCGGGGATTTCTTTTACACAGACAAAACTTACACAGATCTGCAATGTCTATTTTCATCCACCGAGTATGCAGCGTAAACAATAATCAAGACTGGATCTAAGTCCTTTGACTATCCCACAGGAAGGCATTTTATACTGCACTGAATCTGTTACCAGTTTGAGAACATCACTAGCATCAGCCAGCTAATAGCTAAGTCAGAGCATTGCCCATGAAAAATAATGTGCATGCAAATTCTTTTTCCTAAAACTCTAGGCTGTATTGGAACATATTTTCTACATAAACATTACTGAGTTATAAGATGGATTCTTAAAAGCTTGTTATCAAACAACACTATTTTATGTAGGATGTTATGTTGTGCTTTATAGCAAGGTTCTAAGGTAAAATTTTAATTTAAATGCACACAGTAAAATGGTCTAAGCATTATTTTGGCAACTTCATCTGTAAGGAATTCATCCCTACTCCAAATTCGTAATATAAGTTCTTGTAGACTGAAATTGTGCCTAGCAATTATTGAAGAAATATGACTCAAGAATCTATATTTAGTTTACAAACATTGCTAAAATGTTTGCCAGCAAAATATTAGTCTTTTGATTTTCCCCATCATATAGTTAAGATTCCTGGTTTGTTGGGATTTTGTTTTAGTGATGGAAAAGAATTTTTCCCTTAAGATTAGAGAGTCAGAGTTCAAAGGGCAGGTCCTGTCCTGGCTTAAATCAGGCAGTTCTGGGTAAATCTATTTCACTCGGCTAACGATCACCCTCAAAGGAAACGACTCTTGCTTTTTATGTCACCAAGCCAGTTTTCCCATCATGGATTTCCACTGCATCTTTCTTTTATGGAACATAAACTCCATCAGCAGCCTACATAACCCTTCCATTTTGCCTTCCTTTACTCCAAGTTCCATTGTCTTCCGTTTCTTTTCTCTCTACCCCTGTACTAATTGCCAGGATCAGTTTCTTCTTTGAAATGTCCTTCGTGTGCACATGCTGGAGTTAGCCAGGCTGGGCACTGAAATAAAGAGGGAATACATCTCTCCCCTTAACAACAGCAGAAAAAAAGGCCACCTGATATGATGAATCATAAGACTTTTGTGTCGTTCCTAATTTTAACATCTCGTGTTCAAGTAACGCTGATCACAGCCTTTTCTTTCCTAATTACTCTTTTGGATGGACTATATGATTTTTAGAGCTGGTGGAAGAACACCAAAAAAGTACAATGAGTAAGCAGCATTGCTGAGAGCATAACAGGCTAGCGCAGCAAAGCCAATAAATACAAGATTGGAAAAGGGAATTAAATGTATGCATCATTAAACAGTTTATTCAACGCACAACAGTATCAATAAATCAGGATTTTAATAAAAGAAGTTTGTCTTTGGTGGTAAGTCATGTTCACATGATTTTATTCCCTGTACGTTACCTCTTCATGTATTTAGGAAGAATTAAATACTTGCCTACTAAGAGAGAACTAAAAATAGGTGACTATTTTCGGAAGCTGTAGTAGCTTTAAAAAATATATTTCTAGTTGAAATTTGGTTCTCAGGAAGGCAATTTGGGGAACAAAGATCCATACACTCATATAAAGGTATTTCGCTTTCTGCTTGAGAAGCACCAGATACAAGGAGCAACTTAAAAAACTTCATATTGCCAAGGCAAAAAATGAGAATAGAACCAATTCCATTAGAAATGCATTTCTACCTCCAGAATCTTCCTCCGAGTTTCTCTGCACAGCACAGTCTGCATGTAGATAACAAAAAACACCCCACCACTCATACAAACCCTAATGGCCACGTATTAGCCCTTGAAAACATCTTCTAAGAATAGGGCCCACTAATTCAGATCCAAAAAAATACTTCCCTGGAAAAACTTTTGGGAACTGGTTTCTGCCCAGCCACGATTGTCCTGTCCCACACCTGCACATGTGCGGTTTCCCACTGCTGCATTTTGTGCTTCCTGCCTCCTCGGCAATGTGCGTACACAAACGTATATGTAAAAGCTTAATTGAATGTGTTACAGTTATTAACTTTTAACAAAGCAACTACCGATGCATTTCCACAGTGCAAGCTCTACTGACATAGATTAAACCTCAATTATCAGGCACACTTTACTTGCTTCATTGTTAGAGGGTACGTGCGTGGCCCCTTCTTTCCAGTATCACTTGTCACTTATTTTTCTGCTCGGAGAATTCATCCTTATGAAACTTGCTGGATTGATGCCATACAAGTCACAAATCAAAGAAGAAAAAGGAAAAAGCATTGACCTCTGAAGTAGATATCTAGATTACTGAAAGTCAACTTACTTACTGTATATTCTACCAGCAGTAAGTCCGTAGTGCATCTGGAACCCGCATTAGCCAAACTGAGCATCTCTTACCTTAGGGGGAGCTAGGAATTCAGCACTGCTGAAAAGAGCCACTTCCAAAAAGCAGGGTGTAAATTAGCATGAGTCACATTACCACTATTAAACAGCCAATTACCAACAGTGAGGGTACATATGAATCCTGTGGTCATATTTATCCTAATTTTCAAACAGTGCTAAGCAAAATCTTTATTATATATTTATTACAGAAATTAATATGCAGACACGCACAGGCCTTTATTGTTATCTCTAGCTCCATTGTTATCTTGAGAATGTTTTGATGTGTGCACAGCGTTGCTTGACAAACTGTGATAAACCAACTATTATTATGTAGGGTAACTCTCTTCAAAACCTGAAAAGTAAATCACTTCTTGCAGTTCAGCAGATCTAATTAAAACAAGTATACAGCATTCAGCTCCTCTTTATGGCCATGTATCAGGAACTGAAGGCTTCATTTCCTATAAATTCTGCAAAACATGTTATTCCATATATTTCCCTGGTTCATTCACTACATTTTAAGCTGACTCAAACACACAAGACTCCAAAGCCAGGCACTGTATAATCACCAAAAAAAGGTTAAGTAGTGTTTTTGCCCTATTTCAACAAGCCAAGTTTATGGTAGGGAGGTGAATGGCAAATCCAGACTGACAAAGGTTTATTTTCGCCTCACTGCACTTGAGTTATTTCTAAGGAACACCCAATAATCATGAGCCCCCATATACCCTAGTCCTTTTGGGTTTGGGTTGGGTTTTTTTCCTGCCCACTCCCATTAAAATGGATTTTCAGGACTTGCATCTCATCAGGTCTGCATCTTTGTACCTCAGAGTCTGGAAGCATCAGGGGAAACATGCAGAGCAGCTTACGCAGAAGTTGCAAAGACCAGATGAGGTGACTAGAAATCACATTCACATCAATGATGCTGCAGCTAAGATACGAACACAAGTCCAGGAGTTCTCTCCCACCTTCCTGGCATTACTTCCCTTCAGTCATTCCTGCAAAACTGTTAAAGCCGCACATTCCCGAAACTGAAGTGCGCACAAGGGTAAGACAATCACTTCAGATCCTTAGAACTGAGCACAAGCCACAGTTTAAGAACACAGATTTCTTTTTAGTATATTTCCCAGAAGAATTTTTTTTAAACCCTTTTCTTAGAAGAACAGATCAAGAGACAGACAAATCATAAGGAAGCAGTAAGATAGCGAAGAAACATTCAGAGAAGGGAAGACAGGACCATTGTATGAGCTCACCTATGCTCCCTCCCATGCCCCAGCTCCAACCACAGAGCCAGAAATGCTACTGATGCTCCTTTTCCTGCCCACGACTGGAGATGTGAGTCAGGGGTACAGCCTAGCTCTGCTATGCAGAAAGGAAACTTTAAAATCTATCCATGTCTGTAGCATATAATAAAGTGAGACCAGAACTCAGGTGCATTCAAGAATTCAGGTGCATGCTGAATAGCATCTGCTGAAAGTGTATTTCTCAAAGCATATAATCCTGAACTATTTTCTTGTTTTTCCAACTTTTTGAAAGCCCCAAAGTTTGTGAGCCTCTTTTTTTTCACCCTTGGACACAGTGTAGCACTACCCCAAGACCCAGGGAGCATTCAGGACTTGGGCCATGATTAGACCTAAGGAATTACTATTTCCTCATAGCAGCCAACTCATAGCTGGACCAAATGCTTTAAGATGTGCTATATAAGAGGTAGGCATTACTACTATCATTTGTTTCTTCTGTGGCAGACAAAACACTCTGAACTGGAGCTTTCCTTGTTTACATGAAAACAAGGAAATTAGCTTTCTATCAGCATTATCTAGGGAATGCACAGAGGATGTCCTCTGAGACAGGCTTTCTGAGTTTGCCAGCATAAGGATCCCTACGGGACAGTAACCTATGAAGCCGTCTTTGAAGTGGGAAGTGTTGCTCAAGGGCATCCTAAGCATGAAAGATGATATTGTACCTCCCAATTATTATTATATCTACTAAATTTTATCTATACATTAGAGCACAGCACACACATCATCTTTTTAGTTGTTATAGATACTGATTATATTACATTAAATATTTATATCTATAAAGATAGCAAAATGTTACATGTCATACTGTATATAGCAACACATCTCCAGTTCAATACAAAGATACATAATGGGATGAAAATTATTTCCTTAACATTTTAGATACTGGGTTTAACCAGTTTAACTCATGTACTTGTGCAGTTCTTCTCTGACTGCCCAGCTTTCTTTTTAAAGGACCCTATGCCAGATACATCCTATGAAGAATCCAAAATGACCTGGACTGGCTTTTGGGTTTGGTTGGTTGCTTGGTTTTTGGTGGGCTTTGGGGATGGTCTTACATACTTTAAAAAACTAAAGCCTACCACAAAAAAAAAAAACCCACCAAAAACCATTAAGGCACAGGAACTGCTGTATTTTAATTGTGCTAGCCAACAGGAATACTTCACAGTTAATTGCACTTGTGTTTTCTCAGGCAGCTCAAACACTGGAAAGTCAGAAACCCCACAAAGTGGGAAAATATTAACTTTTCAAATGAGAAGAGAAATAAAGATGAAGTGACTTTAAGGCCACTGACAGAACAGAAAGAAGGAAAGTCAGTCTTTCAACCATTTGATCTTCCCTTTCACTAAAGGCAGGCATCCTCCTCAGCTGAAATACGGGTATTTTGGGAACAGTTAAAAAAATACCTTCAGTTGAGAATGAGGGATGTTTTTACTTGGCTTGCTGAGTTAGGTGGAATGGGTAAGTAATGGACATACTTATTCTCTCCTGGGCTTTTTACCACTGCTTTTAAAGCAATCACAGAATTAGCTGAAAATTGTTCTCTGGCCTGTCCATGTTTTCTATTGAACAATTCTCATGATGGCAGAGCCAAGATCTGTGACCTTAACTTGGCTCCAATAATGCAGACAACGGCCTCTCTGCAGTGAACTGAGCCTTGAACAATTTCATTAAAAGGAATCATTGGAACAGATGAAATCGATGCTCTCATAACACAACAGTCTAAATCATTAATACAGATCCTAATTTAAAGCAGGCAAGAATGCAAATTTTCCCTATCTTCTCCTCTCACAGAACAGCATATGTTGGGCTATCGTAGGAGGCATAAACACACCTGCAGCACTGATAGCACAAGTTCAGCGCTTATTCATCTCAACAGCATCGAAAATAACCAGGGTGCTGGCTCCATTTTGCAACATGGAACTGCTCAGCTGTAAGTGCACAGCAGAAATTAGGTGGTCAACCTTGCAAATGAGATGGATGCAAAGAAATCAGTGTTTGTCACCAAATGATATTTCTGCTGCGAAGCAATTCTATCCACACACAAAGATACCAAGCACAGGTCATGGTAAAGCATTCAATTCTATCCACACACAAAGATACCAAGCACAGGTCATGGTAAAGCATTCAATTCTATCCACACACAAACATACCAAGCACAGGTCATGGTAAAGCATTCAATTTGATACCAAGAACCTCATGGCTTTATTTCACATGAAGAAGCAGCGTATAGTCAAGCAGTCGGACAGCTTTGCACACCAAGGACAGCTTCTCCAAAATAAATGCCAGCAGCTCATTAAGTTACCAATATGCCAGGCTGCAGAGACTTAATGCCACCAGACCAAACTATTTTCAGATGGTTTTTTAAAGGGTAGTACTGGGAAGCTTGCAAATCACACATTCACACTTTAATGAAAGGTGCAATTACTGAGCATTTACCCTGTATTCAATTAGAATGAAACATCAATAAGGCTCATTTAGCATGTCAGCAACTTTTTTAAGAGGCAATAGCAAATATTAGGTTTTGATTTCATAATCACAGAATCAACTAGGTTGGAAAAGACCTTTAAGATCATCAAGTCCAACCATCACCCCAAGACTGCCAAGTCCACCACTAAACCATGTCACTGAGGGCCTTATCTAACATAATTTTTGAACACTTGCAGGGACTGTGATTTCCCCAGCTTCCCTAGGAACCAATGCCTGGTCACCTCCTCTGTGAAGAAATGTTTCCTAATGTCCAATCTAAACCTCCCCTGCTGCAACTTGAGGCCATTCCCTTTTGTCCGATCACTTGTTACTTGGGAAAAGAGACCAGACACCTTCTGGCTCCATCCTTCTCTCAGGTAGTTGTAGAGAGCCATAAGGTCCCCCCTGAGCCTTCTCTTCTCCAGGCTAAACCCCCCCAGTTCCCTCAGCCATTCCTCATCACACTTGTGCTCCAGACCCTTCACCAGCTTCACTGTTCTACTCTGGACCTGCTTTGGCACCTCAAAGTCTCACTTGCAGTGAGGGGCCCAGAACTGAACACAGGATTCAAGGTGCAGCCTCACCAGTGCCCAGTACAGGGGGATGATCCTTGCCCTGGTCCTGCTGGCCACACTGTTGCTGATACAGGCCGGGATGCTGTCGGCCTTCTTGGCTGCCTGGGCACAAGCTGCTCATGTCCAGCTCCGTCAATCAGCACCCCCAGGTCCTTTTCCACCGAGCAGCTTTCCAGGCTCTCTTCCTCAAGCCTGGAGCATTGCATGGGGTTGCTGTGGGCCAAGTGCAGGACCCAGCACTTTGCTCTGTTGAACCTCACACCGTTGGCCACAGCCCATCGATCCAGCCTGTCCAGATCCCTCCACAGATCAACATTCCTGCCAGGCTTGGTGTCATCTGCAAATTTACTGAGGGTGCACTCAATCCCCTCATCCAGAACATCAATGAAAATAATAAACAACACTAGCCCTAACACCGAGCCCTGAGGGATACCACTAGTGACTGGTTGCTAACTAGACGTGACACCATTTACCACCAACTCTTTGGGCTTGGCTATCCAGCCAGTTCCCAACCCAGCAAAGAATACACCTATCCAGGCCACGGTCAGCCAGTTTCTCCAGAAGAATGTTGTGGAGACAATGTCAAATGCATTAATTTAATCCAAATAGACAGTCTACAGTCTCTGCCTCATCAGCCAGGCAGAAGGATTTATATATTTATGCTGCAGAACAGCACTGCATTTGCTGGGTTGCTACTCATAGACTCATAGAATGGTTAGGGTTGAAAAGGACCTTAAGATCATCCAGCTCTAACCCCCCTGCCATGGGCAGAGACACCTCGCACGAGACTATGTTACCCAAGGCTCTGTCCAACCTGACCTTGAACACTGCCAGGGATGGAGCATTCACAGCTTCCCTGGACAACCCATTCCAGCGCCTCATCACCCTCACAGGAAAGAACTTCCACCTTATCTCTAACATAATCTTCCCCTGTTTCAGTTTGAACCCGTTCCCCCTTGTCCTGTCACTACAGTCCCTAATGAAGAGCCCCTCCCCAGCATCCCTATAGGCCCCCTTCAGATACTGGAAGGCTTCTAGGAGGTCTCCACGCAGCCTTCTCTTCCCCAGCCTGAACAGCCCCAACTTTCCCAGCCTGTCTTCGTATGGGAGATGCTCCAGTCCCTGATCATCCTCGTGGCCTCCTCTGCACTTGTTCCAACAGCTCCATGTCCTTTTGATGTTGAGGACACCAGAACCGCACACAGTGCTCCAGGTGAGGTCTCANCCTTCTCTTCCCCAGCCTGAACAGCCCCAACTTTCCCAGCCTGTCTTCGTATGGGAGATGCTCCAGTCCCTGATCATCCTCGTGGCCTCCTCTGCACTTGTTCCAACAGCTCCATGTCCTTTTGATGTTGAGGACACCAGAACCGCACACAGTGCTCCAGGTGAGGTCTCATGAGAGCAGAGTGTGTCTCTATTTGTGACATAGTCTTACACACGTTTAATTTACTAAATGACTAAATGCCAAACAGTGCAGTTTTGTCAATTCTATGGCAAAGATAAATCAGCTGTGGTTCTCACACGGAAGACAAACCGAAGACCGCTTTAAGATCAGTATAATTTCCTTTAAAACAATAACAGTGGAGAGGATTTTCATATGCAATTACAATGGAGGAACACCTCTGTTTTTCTGACCTAGCTGTCGCTGTTTTGACTGCTTCCTAATACATTCAAAATTACAAATAGCTGGCATGTGTCTTCTGAAATAAAAAATATATGAAGGTAACAGGGAGACAACAATGTAAGAATGCCTTTGATTAAGACATCACATGTAACCAACTGATTCTACTTTGCCTGTCTAGTTTCCGCATAAGCCATTCTCTATGTTGCATGCCTCAAACTCCAGAGTCATAAACCATAGACAAGTTTAATAATACATTTCCTTCTGGCTCCACAGTCTTTTGCTGTCCCAAGCACACAGGACTCTAGATCTAAGTTTCTACCAAGATTTGCCAATGAAGGAGCAAAGCAATGACTCCATCTCCCCTGGACCAACTGCTCTGTGGGTAAGACCTGTAGGAACCACCTGCAGCTTATCCCTAGAGACTAGAAAATGATGAGAGCAATAATGTAACATAAACAGAGGGAAAGACAAAACATCTGCAGCCATAGAAAATTTACCCAAGCAAGATTTACTCCCAGACCAAAGCTGGGCTTGCATCCATCACCCAAGTACTCACTGTGTAAGCTTGCCATGTAATGCTGTGGCAGCTGGGATGTACAGATATTCGTGAGAAAGATTATGGCTGGTGTGGCCAAAGAGAGCTCACAGCATGCTTGATTAACATCCCACTCCAGAAAAGCCCTTGTGCCAAATGCCAATATAAGAGATACCACATGAAAGCCAACAGAACCATTTCTGTGCCTTTACCCTACAGTGCCAGCTGCAGGTGCTGGTTGCCACTGACCTTAGGATCATGTTGATACAAGATTCTCTTGAAACAAGTCTTAATGCCTGCAATAGCCACTTAACTATAAAATTACAATAAACAAAACACTTACTTTCAGCAAGTTCAAGGCTTGTATGTTACAAGCTGGCACCCAAGCAAGCAAACAATTGAGGAGAAACTTGCTCTTCTAATTCAATACCGAGGAGCAGCAGCTTACCAGGTAGGGATGTGTCTGTTTCAGGAAAAATTAGATATTTAACATCCTATGTGCTAAAGACCTAATATTTACTCAAGCTCCTCATGAGTGCTCGTCTAGGAGCAGGATATGAAAATGCACTAGAACTATGCCATTACTTAATTAAAATTCCCCTTTTTAAAGAACTCTAATTTTCCAGCCAGCTTGCTAATGATTTCATGACCATGCTCCATAAACAGTATTTCCCCAACTGGCTTTAGATGCATGCAAGCAGATATTAAAAAGGCATAAGATTTGCCAGCAGTCTCCCTGCTCTGACTGATGGAAACCCTCAACAGATCTGTCACAGAGGGCTGAGAAATGAGAGAAGACAGTCAGAGACATTCGGAAGGCATCTTGCACAGGTCAGGCCTTTGAAATAAAGCATACAGAGTATCCCAAGGCTTTCTGGTTATTTCCTGCTCCTCACAGGTCACCTGTACATGGTCACCATGCCACATTTAAACAGGAACATCTTTGGAAATGAAGGGCTCTCAGAGACAAAGAGTTCTTTGATTTAAGCTCTGGACTGAAACTCAGGAGTTCTGAGCTCAAATTCAGCCTTCTGCCAGGCTGACTGCAGGATCCGAGATGCTTCACCCACTCTCTCTGGCACTTCCAATGGGGATTAGTTGTGCTCCTGATGCTTTTATGAGGCACTCACCAACAGCAGGAACTGTGCTTAGAAGCACACACATCCCTGAGTGTATTCTCCAATTCAAAGAGAAATCCGTCAGCTTTGACAGATTGCCAATATCCCTGTGCTACAGGAGATGTGAAGATGTGTGAGGTAACACTGACCCCGGCTGCCCTCGGAAGCAGGTGCTAGGTCTCCACATACTTGCACAGGACTCCTTTGTCAGATCAGCCTCAGCGAAGTGCTAGACCCAAATACACTGGCAGGACAAATCTGGTTTTTTTCCAACCAATGCACATGCACGCACACCCAAAAAAATAATTAATTAACTGATTGATAAATGATAATGATAGTAGTAATTATAATAATAATAATGATAATAGCAACAATAACAATAGTAATCATAGTCTGGAGTTACATTAAATTCTCTGATGGAACAGATGTAATGGGCTGAAAGAGAATTGAAGCCTTCGACGGACTCTAGCAAAACCACACGTGTATGTGGTTTGAGTTTGTAACTATGCTAAAATCCATGGCAATTATTAGCTTGGCTTGTTCTCAGTACATGCAGACACTTTTCTCCACGGAGTATTAGCTCAGTATTTCTTACCCTCACAATTAGCATGGTCTCCTAGCCTCACTGCTGGTGAGGTTAATATGAGGAACACAAGTACAGCTCTGCCTATCTTTCTGCAGGTAGCAATTTTGTCACATCAACCTAATACACACCTGTCTCTGAGAAAACTGCTCTATGTCACAGGCCATATTGTAACCATAAGATGGCAAGTTCTCAACAATGCTGATCTGAACTGCATTCAGGTAATGACAACGTCAACAGTCCTTCTGATTTTCTCATATTTGATGTTTTATTTAAAGCCCTAACTCCTCCAAACAAATGATCATCTAAGAATGCCAGCTTTCTCCTCCTAAAACATACTTACAGCCCTCAAATTGTACACTAAAGCCTGGGAAAAGGAATCAAATATACCTCAACATCTCAAAAAAATCAAAGCAAAGTTAAAAAACTCAATACGTACTTTATACATCATCATTGTAAGGGATCATCATGCTTTCCACTTTTATTGTCATATTTTTTCTAAAATCAACATGACTAAATTGAAAATTTATCTTGAATTTAGGTGAAAACTTTGCTCATAAGAACTGTTCAAAAGGCAAATATGTACTAGATAAGCTTGAACAAAAAGTAGTTTGGGCTTCTTTTTCTCTCTTTCTTCCCTCCCTCTTGAAGACTGCCCATTAATCCCAAGAGATGGAAGACTTCGTATTGCCTCTGACTCATCATTTATGAGGTGCCTCTAAACTTCAGCTTAAAGCATATCTGTTAGGAGTTCGTCCATGATGCTGTGCAGGGACTTGGGGATGGACCAATTGTCCGGAAGGAGTGTTCTGATGTCTTTAACAAAATCTTTAAAGCAAGAAGGTAAGCTAACACTGAAAGAGTTAGAGTTTATCTGCTTAGCCAGATAAAGGACCACAAGGAGTTACTCTCTTAGACTTGCACTCTTTCTTCATGTTTCACTCAAATGCTGAAGAATGACTTTCTAATGTGAGGTTTCAACTCCACAAAACACTGCTCTCCAAGAATTACTCAGTTTTTAAAAACTGGTTTAATAATATACACTCATGCACAAAGTGATGCTTTAATTGCAGATTCCTTAGAACAATGAAAGACTAAACAAATCCTTAATTTATAAGGCTCCACAGTGCTATTTAAGGACAACCCTGCATTACTGAAGAATTTCAAGCCAAACTCTGGTGGTGAGGACCTAGTTAATTCTACCCAGAGTGCACTTTAGTAACCCCTTCGCAATTCATCTGGGGCCTGAGATGAGGCAATACAAAGCTACCACCTACCCTCCACCTTATTTGCTTAGAGGTGTGACATGCCTGGACTCAGCGAAGGTTAGAAAGGCCTCATCATCCTGACAGGGACCTGAGGAAGGCGGGGAGAGCTTCTGGCTGGGCTGGATGCGCGGATAAAGTCAGTCCCTGCTTATTTGTGTGGCACTGGCTTAACAGCATTGCTGTTCATATGCCAGCATCTCACATCTAGACACTGCTTGATTCTGCAAGACAAGCAACTTGCTGAAACGCACTTTACTGAGGTTTTTGTTAACATCATCCAGGAAGGAAAACATCATCAAGGGAAATTTGATGAGTTCCTGGATGCTGAACTGAAGCTCATCAAGGGATTTTAATAAGAACAGCCCCTCAAAGAACAGAAAAGTTTTCCAGGAAAGACAGAAATCACCACAAGCAAAGAGATTTTAGGTCAGATTTATCAGTCAGTGAGACTTTGCACTTTGCCCTCCTCACCTTTACTCCAGTGCAGTCCCAGTAACATTCCTAATCCTGGGGTAATGACTGGACTTGATGATCTTAAAGGTCTTTTCCAACCTAGCTGATTCTATGATTCTAATCTCAAAAGAGATAGCACAGTATGTAAATGGAAAAAAATCAAATCTGAGGGAACATATTTGTTAGATGTGTAAAAGGAGCAATTCTAGGAAGGGAACAGGTATTGTGGCACTTCTCATTCTCCATCAAAAGGTGTTCAAGGGTAAAAAAGAAAAAGGCAAACAAAACCAAAACCAATGAAAGCAATGAAACCAAAACCAATGAAAGGTCTCTCCAGTTTATGTATTGTCCACAACTGCAAAAACTAAATTCAAATCCAGAGGACAAAAGCTTCCACCCCTTTCCAGTGACTCACTATTATCTATGGGTTTTTATGCCTATTCCACTCTAAACTATTCCAGAATGGCTATTTAGTGCTTTCTGATATTACAGACCAATGCTTTAAGAGTCACTAATGAAAAAGCAACTTGCCCTACCAAAGTCATTTTTCCTTCAGCTTTTATAATCCTGTAAACAAATAGCATCATTTGCACACTTATCACCCACACACTACCTTGACACCTTTCCCTAAAGTGAATGTAGTGTTCCTTTCCAATGAAAGTGCTTTTACAATCAGGCTGTAAGAGCACAGGTCCCTACACCTGGGTAGTCTTTTGGTTTAAAAAGCACAAATCAAATTAGGAAAAAAAAAGACCCTAATCAGGAGACATACAAATTTTTCTGTAATTTGGAAGCAGGAATGATGACATTTTCCCAGGGCCATTAACATTTCACTGAACTGTGCTGTAGAGCCATTGCAAGTACAATGTTTGCAACACTGATTAGAGAAATTCACACATTGCGAGAGACCACAGAAGTCTCCATTCATCCACGGTCAAACCCCGTTATAACTTCAGTTATGAGTTATATACCCAAAACCATGTGTTCACAACATCTCCAGTCAGCACAAACCTGTTCTCAGGAAGCCCTCCCAAAATACTCTTCAAGAACTGCGCAACATCTCCACTGATGGTAAGAAGCAAAGACTCACAGGATAAAGTACCAGTGGGAGAGAAGAGTTAAAGAGCCCTACGTTAACATAAGGAAAATCCTTTCCCAGTGTTGTACAGATACAAAAAGAATCACTAAATTGGTAAGGGGGGGAAGTGTTACAGGAAGCAAAAATACCCCTCTATCCACCCCGATTCTCATGGAGTAATCCCCATTCACTCCAAACAGAATCCTTCCTAATGACTGTTTCATGGGGCTAGAGGGAGGAAGATGCACAATCATGTTAAAAACCTTTGATAATATCTCCTCTTAAATTTTATTACAAATACTTGGATATTTCTTCCCCTCAGCAGCCTGCCTGAAGTCAGTTTTTAAATATTACCTCCTTCCTCTTTATTAGGACAGCAGAACAGTTCCTACAGGAGAACTGAAGCCAGATGCTGACAACTGCACCATGCACTAATGCATTTCTTAAATCCCAAACATCTACACCTCCAACCTCCATGGTATCTCTGGGCAACTCTAATACACCTGTTTCACAAGGCATTACTTGTACTCCCACAGTGAGTGGAATGTCAGAGTCAGGCACCACCTCTGATTTTGAAAGCCTTTCATACTTCGAGGCCTGGATAAGAATCACAGTTAAAGACACTACGTAAGGAGTCGGCAATATATTTTATTGAACCATTTTAGAACCATGTGCACAATCTTTCTTCTCTCACTTGCCTTGAAAAAGGCTACATTAGCACAAAGAGACAGAAAAAGCAACCTGGTATGAATACGGTCAGACTCTTCTACTTTCAGAACATGGCTTCTCTATTATCATGTGAACACATGAAGGAAAATCAAGACACTGATAAAGAAAGAACTTCCAAACTTTGGAAAGTGGACCCCAGTACTAACATGCAATCCTGCCCTTTGACCTGATGAGCCTGATATGGAGATGGGAGCTCTGGCACAGATGAAGTTTCATGCATGCAGAAGTGATGGAGAGAAGCATTCCTGCCTTTTACAGGCACATGGGCTCCTGATTTGGAGCAGGGTGTCTGGGATTGACAGTGCATTCTACAACTGCAGAGAAGGTGCAAACATCTTTGCTGTGGGTGCCACCACTGGTGCTCTGACTCTTCCTCCCCTGCCCTCCTTAGTAGTGAGTAGTAAACAATTGGCCCCCTGATGAGCAGGTTTACAGGAAGGTAACACTGAACACCTTTCCAGTCAATTCCATAAAACCTACAAATTGAATAGGAATGGGAAAAAAAATGATTCTATAGCAATGCCTTCAAACAGCCTTCAGAAGTGAGGAGAGATTGATGGGTCTTATCCAAATCCTTTTGAAGGCAGTGGAAAGCCCACAACAGGGTAAGGCAGGAATTCTGTTCCTGCTGTGGAAACCCATGGAAGAGAGATCATCCTCTGCTAACTTTTTTTTTATAGAATCATAGAATAGTTCGGGTTGGAAAGGACCTTAAGATCATCCAGTTCCAACCCCCCTGCCACAAGCAAGGACACTTCACACTAAACCATGGCACCCAAGGCTTCATCCAACCTGGCCTTCAACACTGCTGATGGAGTGCTGATTGAGCACTCACAACCTCCCTGGCCAACCCATTCCAG
>NDXB01014253.1:0-38606 GCA_002631895.1 Agapornis roseicollis
GGAGCATCTCCCATACAAAGACAGGCTGGGAAAGTTGGGACTGTTCAGCCTGGGGAAGAGAAGCCTTCCAGTATCTGAAGTGGGGCTATGGGGATGCTGGGGAGGGGCTCTTCATTGGGGACTATAGTGACAGGACAAGGGGTAACGGGTTCAAACTTAAACAGGAAAGGTTTAGACTGGATATAAGGAAAAAGTTCTTTCCTGTTAGGGTGGTGAGGCACTGGAATGGGTTGCACGAGGAAGTTGTGAGTGCTCCATCCCTGGCAGTGTTTAAGGCCAGGTTGGATGAAGCTTTGGGTGGCATGGTTTAGTGTGAGGTGTCCCTGCTTATGGCAGNCCTGGCAGTGGGCCAGGTTGGATGAAGCTTTGGGTGGCATGGTTTAGTGTGAGGTGTCCCTGCTTATGGCAGGGAGGTTGGAACTAGATGATCTTAAGGTCCTTTCCAACCCTAGCTATTCTATGATTCTATGATTCTAAAATAAATGCTATTTGCAGAAAGAACAGAAACAGATGAAGAAAGTAACAAACTGGGCATAAGCTTGGAAATCATCAAGTGATTCATCCGATGAAAAAGCATTCAAGACAATTCATGAAAAATAAATCCCAGCTAATTTGATATCTAGAAGCAGAGGTAATGTTAGGTTATCTCCCCTCTTTGGTTACAGCTGAATCCCATGCTGAGTTACAGGAAACAGAGAACAAGAATAGAAAAGAGGGTGAGCTTTTACTATGGATGAATCAGGAATATTAAGGAGGGGTTTCGCTTGATTACATGGTGAGAAAGGTTGAACTGTATGTGTCAGTATATACTGGAAGTAAGAAGAGAATGAAAAGTGGTCACAAGTTCTTTAAAGAAGCAAGATCTAAAGAGGTATAAATAGCTGTGGTGCTTTCCTTGTTTCAGTCTGAGGAAAAACTGAAGTGATGAACTACAGTCTTCCAAGGGATGTGGGCAAAGACCCAAGAACTGTAAATATAAAAGCAGACAGGTTAAAATCTGAGTTAATGTGGGATATGGGTCAATCGCATAGTAGCAGGGAGATGAGTTGCCACTTGGTTTTTTTCAGCACTGGATTTTATTTTTTGCGTATGCAACAATTTAGCACACACTGAAACTAGCAAGAAATATATATGCATTTTTTATGCTACCAGTGGTAGACATGCACATGACTGGAAGTAATACTGGAGAAAACAGAGGTCTTAAAGAAAGACACTAATCTCAGAGACGTCAGAGTGTCACTGTAATTTCTTTTAAGGATTCTGTTATGATAGCAGGTTTGCTGAAAATTATTTCTGCACTGTTGAGATGAACAACCTCACAGAAGACCATTTCTTCCCCAGGAAATGAAGAGTGGATAACACCCACCAGAACTGGAGCAAGCTATTTAAGAGCAAGTGGATGGAGCTCCACAATGCTGCTTTTTATGTGATTATCAACAGCCTGAATATAACAAATGTTTTAGATTACATGACAGAATTTATCTTGCATTGTGATCAGAAGAGTTGACAAATCATTTTAAACAGGAAACAGTATCACCCACATTCATTGTTTGAAAATTACTTCTTATCTACAATTATCTGTCAGCTTGCCTTCTCATTCTCAGCTATCACCAACCTCCATAACTACAAATGTTCATTTCTCCTTGATTCTTGTGCTCAGCTCCAAAATTATTTATTAGGAGTTACACATGCTTATCGAAGACAGACAGAATTCATGCAGAAATTAATGGCAGTCTATGAAAGTTGCTATATATCATTATATAATACATGCCAACACTGCTGTCACAGTACCTGCATTGCCTCTGATTTTGTTGATCAGCATAAAGCATTAATGTAGTGCAAAGATAACTTTTGTTCTGACAATAAAGTTCTTGCTGCAATGCAATACTAATAAGTGACAATCTATCAGGGATAGTGAATCAACCAATCATTTTATGACAGCAATCCAACTACCCCCATTTTACTTCTTGAACATTATCAGAAGTGACTTGGTCCACATGTGATACCTGCTCTTGATAAACAGAAGCCCTTTACAAGCATGATGATCCTGAAGCAGAGTACTTTGGTCTATGCCAGCAGCAGGACAGAAACTGAGACTAACTTTTCAGACTTGCAGCCTGTTCTGATGACCATTCTCTTCAGAGTAAATGATCAACACTAATTATCATTATATGCCTCACAGTAATGTTGTCAGCTCCACCAGTTGTCATTGATACTGACAAGGAGCACCAATGACCAGCTGGACATGGATAGGACAACTCCAAAGTGGACTCACCTGAGTGGGGGGTCCCACAGGACTGTCCCTCTGCCTCCAAGACACTCTCTTGTGGGATTCTCCAAAGGTCTACCATTGAGAGGACTAATGAAGAAACATTTCTGTCGTCTAACTAGAATCTTAGCCTCGAAAACACTGAGAAGTACCTGTACTCAGCCTTTGGGACACACTGGCATGGTGGCAAATAAACCATTTTGGGGCTCACTCCATTTGAGAAATAAGTTATGCTTGTAAAGATATTGGAAAGAAACTTTAAACTCTATGTGAACTCTGACCTGAGCCACAATTTTGCAATAATCTCTTCTCGTTTGAAATCTGTTCCCAGTTGCTTTTCCAAAGCCTGTCACTTGAAGGCTGAATCATTATAATGTATTCATCTTGGGGCTCTCCTAAATCTCCAAGCTATGCCTTCAAAGTATAGTAGTATATATGGGAGGAAGAGGTAACCTGATGATCTAGCGAAAGAAGTTCTGGGCAATGATGGACAAACCAATCAGAAAGAAGGCTGAAGAAAGAAACCAGCAATTTTGGACAGCATACACTGGACCTATAAAGGAAGAGCTAACAAGAAACAGGATGGACACTACAAATCTCTTACATGCTAGAAACAAGATGGCATGAGCTACAATACAGTAAGCTAGAAAATGTTAATAAATCAATAAAAATAATTACACAAAAACCAGCAGAGAACATAATTGTCAGTCATTGATCAATTCCATAATATACTTTATGTCATCAAATACAGGGCTTTTGTTTTTACCTGAAGGCCAAACTTTATAGCTCACCTTGGTGACCCATTTCTATCGTAGGATATTTGCCAGTGCTGATCTAAGCTTTCGGTGTAATGCCCTGGAACTACTTTGGGATGACTCCTATGCATGCAGTCAGGAACTTCATAGGAGTCTGAAGGTGTCTGAAGAAAAGCTTAGAAACATTACTTTTTCAACATGATGCACTCCAGAAATAATATTTTCTCTTTATAAACATGAATCCTAGGAACCAGTACTCAAAGAGGCAGAAGGGAGGGAGAGTGGTAGCATCACTGCACTAGAACCAGGGAAACAACTTGCACTTTGGCCCTTGAGCATTCTTTGCCATCTCTAACTGGAGCAAGCAGATTCTGCCCCCTAGAGAAATACTGGTTTAAGACCTGTGGCATTTCCATCAATTTCAAATTCAAAACTCTGGGTCCTGACTACAACAGACTCTTAAAAACAACTTCAAGAAGCTGTACTTAGAAAAATGATGCTATTATTTGCAGAATAGAGGATCTGACTGATATGAACAAGGCAAAGGCAGTAATGTGCACCCCTGGGGTTAGGGAAAATGGAGGATGAATTGTTGTTATTAAGTGGACAATCCCAAAATCACTCTAGTAATTTCTCTGCAGTCGTTTTGGGAATTTCATTTAACATTGTATTTATTCACCTAATGGACATGCCAACTGCTTTTCTGAGTGACAGGAAACAACAGATTACTGTAATCTTTGACTAGCTGAATATGAAAAATATATCAAGTGGAGAGAAGAAAAAATAATGATGAAGGGAAGAAATACTGTAAATAACACAGAACTTAATTTTCTTCCCATCCCTCCCCAGACAAACTGCTTTTCATTTTAGGGTGCAACCCTATGGACACAATTTACCATGAACTTTTCAGTGTTGGTGGTAGTATCACTTATCGGTTTAGGGGTAGATCAAAAACAAGTTATGAGGAGTACACAAAATTTACAGCTACACCCACAGAAAATGTAGCTCCTTGCTACAAAAGTTATAACTCTATCAAGTAGAGCTCTAAGTTGCGCACACTGCCAGTGAGGCACGAGGTTTTTGGTACAACGGTTATGCAGGCCTTTTACAGACCAAAAAATGGACATTTAGTAGTATGGATTAATGTATTCAGCCAGGCAAGAGAGACTATCCCAGGAAAAGCAATTATTGCTGGTGCAATCTGCATCTGCTCTAAGAGGGTCTCTGAGCTCATTTCTCTCTATGCAGCAGTTATAGCAACCCACCTGTTCCAGCCTGGTCTGAGAGCAGAAAGCACAGATTAGCAGCTCAAAATGTATTTAAGGTTCATATTTTAGTCTAACAAAAAGCCTAAGAGAAAAGACTCATGTGCATAAACTTTCCACCAACTCAGAGAACAACAAAAGACAAAACTATGTATTCAATCCACAGAGCCTTGCTGCAGAACCTGAAGCTGCCAAACCCATGCTATGACAGATGGCCATAGGAGTAAACTTGGAAAGCAAAGGCTTTCAAGGAAGATGGCTGTGGCTTTAAAACACACTAGCAATTTGCATGATTGTCAGTGTTAAGAGTCTGTCTCCTGAGGAAGTTCTAGCCGATGTGTTTACGTGCCCACCCATGCACATATGTGTGATTGTGTTTGTACTGCTGGCACGTTGCTTCCCTGCAGTATTAATAGCCTCGGGTCAGCTCAGTTCTGCACATCCCTGCCAGAGTAACTATGCTGGGCAAGAGCTCAAACAGCTAATACCACTGATTGCCATAGCCACTAGAAGCCCCTTGTGCAGAAACAATTATATGAGCAAAATTCCATTTTCCAGGCTCTTTTTACTCTGGAGTATTTTATACACTAGTGTGAAGTTTACCTTAACTGTCTTCAGCACATCAAAACTAGCAACACTGCAAAGGATACCTTCAGTCTCTGTGAGAAATAGATTGCAGGAATAAACTGAAGAGGGTAACACTGAACTTCTTATGACAGAGGCAACAGCAGTAGCTCTTTAATATACTATCACGTGAGTACATGATAGGGCACTGCTCTCCCAACTGATGAAATGGAACACCAAGAAGACGCTTTGGTAAGTTAGTAATGCAAACCAGCTCATCCTTAATTTAGCAACTATTTTTGACAAAAGCTGAAATAACATCAAGGTAATAGAATTTAGCTGTCATTCGGAATAAAAGCAGTAAGTTTCTCCTTCCTTCCCCTGCCCACAAACCTCACTTATCTGCTCATTACACATACTCACCTTTCCTATCTTCTCCAGTGGTATGGACTCATTCATGAAGCTATTACACCAAACTTCTCTACTTTATCCTTTACCAGCCCAAAACATATTCCATTCAATTTTATAGAATCATAGAATAGTTATGGTTGGAAAGGACCTTAAGATCATCTAGTTCCAACCTCCCTGCCATAAGCAGGGACACCTCACACTAAACCATGTCACCCAAGCCTCTGTCCAACCTGACCTTGAACACTGCCAGAGATGGAGCACTCACAACTTCCTCGGGCAACCCATTCCAGTGCCTCACCACCCTAACACTAAAGAATTTCTTCCTTATATCCAATCTAAACTTCCCCTGTTCAAGTTTGAACCTGTTACCCCTTATCCTATAACTACAGTCCCTAATGAAGAGTCCCTCCCCAGCATCCCCATAGCCCCACTTCAGACACTGGAAGGCTGCTAGGAGGTCTCCATGCAGCCTTCTCTTCCCCAGGCTGAACAGTCCCAACTTTCCCAGCCTGTCTTTGTATGGGAGATGCTCCAGTCCCCTGATCATCCTCGTGGCCTCCTCTGGACTTGTTCCAACAGCTCCATGTCCATTTTCTGTTGAGGACACCAGAACTGCACACAATGCTCCAGGTGAGGTCTCACAAGAGCAGAGTAGAGGGGCAGGATCACACACACACACACACACCCAACATGCTTTCCAGGAGAATCTGCTCCAAGATTTTACCAGGCACAGAGGTGAGACTGACTGGTCTGTAATTCCCCGGGTCATCCATTTTCCCCTTCTTGAAAATGGGGGTTATATTTCCCTTTTTCCAGTCTTCGGGAACTTCACCTGATTACCATGATCTCTCAAATATGATGGACAGTGGCTCAGCAACTTCACTCACCAGCTCCTTCAGGACCCATGGATGGATTTCATCAGGTCCCATGGACTTGTGCACGTTCAGGTTCTTAAGATGATCTCGAACCAGATCCTCTCCTACAGTGGGCCCAAGGTCTTCATTCTCACAGTCCCTGCGTTTGCCTTCCAAGACTTGGGTGGCGTGGTCAGAGCCTTTGTCATTGAAGACTGAGGCAAAGAAGTCATTCAGAACCTCAGCCTTCTCCAAATTCAGGGCAGTCAGTTCTCCTGATAGCTTCCAGAGAGGGCCTGTGTTGTCCGTAGTCTGTCTTTTATTTGCAATGTACCTATATAATCCGTTCCTGTTACCTTTCACATCCCTAGTCAAGTTTAATTCTAACTGGGCCTGAGCTTTCCTAGCCTGATCCCTAGCTTCCCGGACAACATCCCTGTATTCTTCCCAGGCTGCCTGTCCTTGCTTCCACCTTTTTTAAGCTGCTTTTTTCCATCAAAGTTTCCTCAGCAGCTCCTTATCCATCCAAGGAGGTCTCCTGACCCCCCTGCTGCACTTCCTTCTAGTCAGGATGCAACACTCTTGAGCTTGTAGTAGGTGGCCCTTGAATACCAACCAACAGTCTTGGGCCCCCCTGCCCTCTAAGGCTATATCCCATGGAACCTTACCAAGCAGGTTCCTGAACAGGCCAAAGTCTGCTCTCTTGAAGTCCAGGGCAGTGAGTTTGCTGCACGCTCTTCTCACTGTCCTGAGGATCTCAAACTTGACTGTCTTGTGATCGCTGCAACCAAGGCTGCCCTTGAGTGTCTCATTTCCAACCAGCCCTTCTCTGTTGGTGAGCACGAGGTCAAGCATGGTACCTCTCCTTGTCGGCTCCTCTATTACTTGCAGAAGGAAGTTGTCTTCCACACAATCAAGGAACATCCTGGATTGCTTGTGCCGGGCCGTATCATCACTCCAACAGATGTCAGGGTGGTTGAAATCCCCCATGAGAACAAGGGCCTGCAAGCATGAGGCTGCTCCTATCTCTCTGTGGAGCGCTTCATCCACAGAGTCCTTTTGATCAGGCGGTCTGTAACAGATCCCATCGCTGTTCTCCCTTTAACCCTGACCCACAAACTCTCTGTTGACTGCTCACCTGTCCCCAGAGAGAGTTCCATACTCTCCAGCCTATCCCTAATACAAATAGCAGCTCCCTCTCCCTGTCTGCTGGGCCTGTCTTTTCTAAAGAGCCTGTCACCTTCCATTCCAACACTCCAGTCATAGGAGCCACCCCACCATGTTTCTGTGATACCAGCGATATCATATTGCCATAGATGTGCACATATCTCTAATTCCTCTTGTTTGTTCCCCATACTACAGGCATTTGTGTAGAGGCATCTGAGCTGAGCTCCAAATGAAGCTGGCTCATTGCCTGGAGCGGCTGGAATATCTCTACATTGCTCTGAGCATTTATTATAGGTGCTGGCAACTCACTGGGAGTGTTGATGGAATGATGTCCCCCTCCCCCAACACATATATTTCAAATTTTCCATTTAACTAAAACAAACCTCCGATGATAGAAGATCTATCAGGCTGGCTAACTGCAAAACAGGTTTGTCTCTGTTTTTCAGACGGTCTCAAGTGAATTTTCACAGTGCTATTCCTCTGATCTGGACAGGAGTTGTTTACCCTTCTCACATGGAAAACACAACTAGCACCTTCTTGTTGGGAGTCTAACATTATCAATATAAACCTCGCCTCAGCTAAAAGCAAAAAATATCGTCAAGAAGGTGGGAGAAATCTCTGGAAATTACATATAACCAAGATGGATAGCACCTATGACACTAGGCACCTTTTCCAGTATAACCTGTAAGCTCTGCTCAACAGATCAATCCAGCCCATGACTGTGCATCATAGACATTTATTTCTACCAGCCCAGATTCCTTAGGGATTGACTTTTGATGGCGCAGCTCACTGACTGATAGTAATCTCTTCTCAAGTCCTTTAGCCTTTTTTTTTTAAAGCAGATCTGCCACAGAGGCAGCACTGCTTGACTCATCACACTGAGGCTCTGTGTGGAGCAGATTTCATTCCTTTGTATAGTATACTCGATATATTTATCCTGGCACTTGACTTTTTCCTCATGAGACACCATCAGAGTTGTGACAGCTTTAAAAACCTAAGCTAATTCCACATATACAGAAGAAAAAAGGCTGAGCTGGCAGGATTTACTCCACTGAGGACACATATCATCTGTGCTCCCTTCTCTCCTGTAGGTTCATGACAGCCTGAGTGGTTTCAAGTGGACCTTGCAGCATATTCTGACAGTTCTTTCTTCTCCCTAGCAAAAGGTGAGTTGGAAAGAAGATGTCAGTGGGGACTCTGGCGATAATTTGTTTAGTGAGGTCCATTTCAGTAACATAAGATGTGCTTCTGGGGTTGCTCATTTCATGGTTAAAGTCTTTGGCAGGATTTTTATTTTCAAGTGTGTGCCTAAGGCTCCCAAAGAGATCTGGTATAATAAGTAGAACACAGAGGGGCAAGGGGACAGGGACCAACAACCCACCAGACAAACCTCTCCCAGAAGTGTAACAAGCAATGTGATTGTCATTAAAAATGTTATATAGCCAATGCTTCCATAATATTTTCATGAAAATACATTCCAGAAAAATTATACAGCAGAAGCAGAAAAATATCTGGAAGAATTCATGGCATGTTTAGTTTTACTTTCCATTATTATTGCTATTATTATTACATGATTACTAGGGCTGAAATGATGTGAAGTGAGCAACTGATATACAGTTGTGTCTTAGAAGGGATATAAATGATAAACTACTATGAAAAAGATTACCTTTTCTTAACAAAATATCCTATGAATTCTTAAGCTACAACAATGAATTAGATCCCAAAGACAAGATGGAAGTCATAGATGTGTCAGAAATTAAATACTAAAGCAACATTCTGTCACAGTGAGTTCCAGTTTATGTAGCTTTTTAGTCTCTCTAGGACCCAGTTCTTCCCAGCAAGAAGAACAAACATCTCTGAAGTCAGCTAAATACACCATGCAAGTTCATGGTCTAGTATCTTCTATACTGAAATGCAGCCCAGTGTTCTTCTCCAAGTTCCTTTTCGTAGTGTCATTCTGAATCCATCACTAACAGAGGCAAAACCTAAACCTTCCCAGGTTGATCACTAGCTTTACTTATGTTTAGTACTTTTTATGAAAACTGCAGTGCTTTTTTTAAAGTCTATCTTATTTTCCATATCTGGAAAGAAACTTATATTAAAGCATCCAACATATTCTTTGCCTTCTTTGTTCATTTTTTGATTTAGTTCTTCAAGTTTTAGAAGAACAAGATCTCTTGTGATTGGTACTGGTCCTTCCTATGGTTATTCCTAACGTTTGACAACTATGCTATTACTATTGTTGAAATGGTATGTGCCTTATCTGACAGCTAGATAGCACATCACATCTCCTTATATTTCACAGAATCATGGAATGGTTTGGGTTGGAAGGGCTTCAAAGACCATCTAATTCCAAACCCTGACACAGGCAGGGATAGCTTCTGCATGTTATGGTTTTGTTTTTTTTTTTTTTCCTCTATACTTCATATGCTCTTGGCTTTTAATGCAATTACTTTATTCTGTATAAAATAACAAAAGTAAAAAATGAATACACAGATATGTATAAGATCTGTAGCCTCCACCTGTATTTATTCATATCTGGGATATTTCAATGTGTGGAAACTTCCACTCATTTCAGCTGAGTTCTACAACAAGACTTCTGCCAAAAAGATTAAAAAGGAACTATGTTGTATGTTCACAGATATATGTAACTGTGTGTGCCACAACTGGGAAGCAGTTAATGCTTATATATGCTTGTATAGTAATTTATACTAGTTTTTTCAGGTTAAGGGACAAAATGGTATATGATAATATGATCCAAATTTATTTCTTCAATATCAACACAGCATTGATGGGTTTTTCAGTTACAATAGGATTAAAAATAAAATAAATCCAAACTGCTACAGCGCATTTTCCTTTTGTCTAGAGCTCATCATTATACTGTGATATTCTTCAATGTTCATGACACAAAGGCTCTTCTCTCCCTCAGAATTCATTTTAGATGAAGCCATTAGATCTCACAGTTGCAGTTTAATGTAGGGATTTTAGGTCATCTCAGAACTTACCCGTTTCCAAGAACAGTTTTAATCTTCATAGAGTACTTGAATATGCTTTTTAGAATTATGTTTCAAGTGTTATTACAGCTATATTTCAGATTTTACATAAGAAAATGCTATATTATTTTAATACCGACAGTAGAGTAAAACTCTATTCAATATTCACCTTTCAGAAAGCACAATCAAATATCCAAGAATACTATTAGACTTACCTAGCATAAAGTTTGAAACTGCTAATGGGTTTTAAATTGATGTCATAATGCTGCAATTTAAATACATGATGTTCATTAATTTTGCCAGAACTCTTTGTAGAGAAGGAGTGGTATGAAAGAAAGGAGGAAGGTTTTATTTTCAATACTTGGTTCTTTTAATCTGCTTGCCCTTTTTTGTTACACAAGAAGAATCATCACGTCAGCTTGGTGTGAGGGGAGAAGTTTACTCAAATGACAATAGGTTTCAATTAAGTAACTGCTGTGGACTTGTAGCAAAGTAATATTTTCTATCAAAATACCAGGAATAGGATAAAAGTAACTAACACATGATAGGCATGACATTTCTTAAAGATGGATTTCAGGGAGCCTATCACTAAAATCCATAGGTACAAAGTGGAGGAAATGAGGAACTGAAAGGTCATCTTGTCTGTACACCTCCTTTTCACTGAAAGGTCAAAATTCATGTACTTGAATGAGAGAGCAATATTGCAAAACAGGCAGCCATAGTCTCTTGCAAATCTCATGGAGTCCTCTCAGACATGGATATGGAGAAGGGAAAAGAGATCCCAATGCAGAAGACTACCAAGTGATACTTTTCTCTTCAGGGAAGCAAAGGCAAAAATTGGATGGAAATTTTCTAGGTAAAGATTCATCAATTTCAGAAATATCTCAAAAGTCAAACTAAAATATTTCTAGACATAATGACCCGGTATAGTACAACAATTCACATCTATTTATACTTCAAATATAGTATGTTTACTGTACATAAAGTCATTTTTTCCAAAGCTGTTGCTATAGCTACAAATCAAGGAAACCATAGCAACAACCCTGCATTATGTACAGCCTGAATTAGGGATTAAGTTGTGTCGCTCTTTGCATTTTATATTAAATACTCCCATACAATCTAGTTATGGTAATCTTAAATCTTTTTCATACTTTTTAATAAAATAAACTCCATAGTACTAACTGTCAAATACACAACACCTTTGAAATATGACTTTACAGCATAATTCTTATCATACCTAATAATGTACACATAGGTTCTGGGACTTTTAAACACTGAGATACACATTTACCAAAGTCCACCTGGTTGGTCAACACTAGGGGATCTGCCAACAGGGCTGGCCCAGCCCAGTCAGAACTTTTACACACTGTAGAGGGTGATAAAGTTTCTATGGTGCACATAAAGAATCTGCTGGGGAAGACAGTCTGGGTTATTCCTGCTTCAGGTAAAAGCAAACCCACTCGTGGTATTGCGCTTGCTCAGGGACTGGGTGTACTTAGTGAATAATGTGGGAAGATGGAGAAATCTGGTGTGTACCTCCAGGGGATTTCATGTTGGGTGAAAACAGCCAATGAACTCAATTATATGCTATTAGCTGCTATACAATGCTTTACAGCAGCTAAATACCCATCTCTACCTCTCTGGAATTTGAAAAGACAGTATGTGCTCTCATGATCAGCAGCAGAGAATAAAGTCATGGGAAAAGCCAGCAGCAGCAGCAGGAGTCTCCCAGTACTGTCCTCCGATCACTATTGACTGAAGCCAACTTCCCTCTGATCATCACCCCAACAAAGAATGAACTTTGATGAAATCAGATGAGCTCAGCAGTGGTCAGACAAGTTCAGAGGCGGCATCAGCAGATAACAACTCCACACTACACAATGTCTCTCCAGCCCTGAAGGACTGTTACAAAAGATGGAGCCCAACATCATGGACTAAATCTTACATACCATAGCTGCATAAAAGATTTGAAAAGAATATGTTACTTCTGTGAAATGAACAGAAACTCAATGTATTTGGCATTTACACAGAAATGAGACATCTGTGGTTTTAATCTCTACGGTTTTATTCTCAAATCTCAATTTGAGAATTGCTGGTCATTTTAGTAAAAGTAGTATAAAAAAGCTTATTTTATAAAGTAATCTGTGTTACAAAAATTGTAGTCTGAGAAAGCTGAGTGTGAGTTAAGAACATGAGCAGTGTGAAGGCTTTTCACATGGGCTGCACAATAAAACTTCCCTCACACAGGGAATAATTAAGTCAAAAGATAGTGCATTCACAATTAGCAAGGCATGTTCAGTTCCTTCATTACCATTTTAATTAGCAAATATGAATGTAATCTGCAAATACAAGGGGGAAAACAAAATTACTAAGTGTAAGGAGTCCTTCATGACCTAAGCTAAATTAAGACAAATGTCTTTCTAATCGATACTGGTCACCGACTTTCAGGACATTCATTTCCATTTACTGTTAGAACTTCCAAGCGTGTTATCAAATTTAAGAATGAATTAAGGCTCCTACAAGCTAAATCTAACCTCTCATCAAGGCAATGGTGAATAAAAAAGGATTAGCATGCTCCTCTCCTCTCCACTTACCAGTTCAGACTGATAGTGATCAAATGACCATGGCAGCTCTACCTCATTCAGATTCCATGCCTGCCTCTGTGCCAATAACACAGGGACATACAGAATAGAATGCTCTGTCATTTTTAGTGTGTTGCTGGTCCTTTTCTGCTGAAGGCATGCTGGCAGGAGACTTAGCCCCTTTGAACTCAGCAGCAGCTCCCATCCATTTCATTAGGACTAGGATTCACACCCTGACTCAAAGATATTTCCTTCTAAGTGCTTGTATGTTTTCCACTCTGTAGATATTGTACTTTCTTCCCCAATATGCTCAGTGCTGCAACTTACATGGACAACAATCAACAGCTACAGAGGATTAAAAGAAGCTGTCTCCTAAAAATTATACCCTCCCTCATTCTCCTGTACTTAACACTCTGAAGGTAAAATAACAACTAACCTGTTCAATACATTTTAGGACTGAATATCCTGAAGTAAACTATTGTCATTCTCTATGAAAGCTGTTATGTGAATGAATTTTATTCATGAATATAATAATCACGATTTTATAACAAATAAAAATAAGTAGCAGGAAGTGGGAATCTGATGGCATTTCTCATGACTGACAGTGCTATAAGAAACAACTTTTAGAAAGACTTGATTTTTGTTACCTTATTTTGCACCTGTTATAACGAGTATACAGAAAGAGATAGAAGAGTTTGGAGGAAAAGCACGACTATCTCCAAAACACAACAACATCATCAGGTATTCTGCCAACTAAGAGAGCTTAAAGCAGGAGTCTCTGTAAAATCTAATTTTATCGCACAAGCAAGTATTTTGTAAATCAGATATGGGCCAAAACCTTGTAAAATACAGACTGGAAACACATAACTGCCTTTTGAATAGCCACCAAGTGTTAACATAACAGTTTCAGAAAAATCCAGTAAATGTCTAGCTTTACAAATTTTCTACACTCAGATACGTTCATTTCATAAATCATTCCCTTTTCCTCTTCCATGTACATATAAACACAAATAAACTACTTCATTCTTGGGTCTCCCACACAAAATTAAACATTTTTAGAACTTTATTACAAACACACAGAGGAAAAATCTCCTTTCAAGTTAAAGAGACTGTAGGCTTGAAATCAATCTAAAAAACTCTCTTGCTTACATAAATACCAGGTTTTGCTGCAAACAAGCATGATTTTGATGCTAGCTCACTGTTCTCTCCACTGCAGACATGGAAGAAATTTTAAATATTCAATGGTAGCACACTTAAAAAAAGAAGCTTTGCTCAGAAACTTTGGTTGCTTTAAGTTCTTACACTGGGCAGGGTGGTAGAAAAGCCAATACATGAGACCAGAGAAAGAGAAATCTTCCCATACATTTTACTGTGTTCTTGATACCAGGGCTTACCTCTTGTGTTTTCACATTTATATATCCATAATGAATTCTCAGAGGCTGCCTTTGGCCATTAGAAAATGGCATCCATTTGACACTGGTTTGTCCAAAGCAGTTCAGGATCAAAGGGAAAGTTACTTCATTTGTGAGACGAACAATGATCAGACAGAGGAATGCAGCAATGAAACTCACAGCAACAATGGACTTTCGCTGTAATAAAAAGAAGAAAAAAGAATTAGTGAAATTAAGGACTAGTTTTAATAGAAAATGCATACTTTCTATTGTAGGATGAAGGAAAAACACTTTAGAAAATTTACGTGAAATTATTTTCATGGTAGCCACCTTAAAGCAGGAGCACAAGGCAACAGGTGGCACCAGGTGACTAGATCATTTTGTTTCAGTTTGCATTTCAGAGGTTTTTAGAGTTCCTTTTAGAACTGGTTGGAAATAAATCCATTTTGATTAAAAGAAAAAAATAGCCTTTTTTTTTTTTTAAGTTTCAAAACCCATCTATCAGTTTTACATTTTATTTGTATTTGCAATGAAGATTTTATGTAAACGTCCACACCAAAGTCTCCATTCCAAATCATCAGTGATCTAGACACAGGACAAATACACAATGTGAAAATGCCATCTGCAGCCACACCACACTAAGTTTAATGTGAAAAAGATCACTACAGATTGTATTCATTGTGCAACAGAATTCCTGTGCAACAGAACACATACTATAACCTTTCATATTGTAGAATAAATGGTTGGTGAAACCAGTACAACATTCTGCCTTATTCCAATTTACAAACTGAAGTATTACTATCTTGGACAAGTTGACCTCCACTGTTAATAATGCTTAATTAGCCTTTGTTTTCCACCTCTAGCCAATCAAATTGGTTGCACCGGTGAATATAACCACAGTAACATACCAATTTTTTCCCAGGGTAACTCCCCACTCTGCAGGAGGAAAACTTCTAAGAAATATGATGTCCCCCTCATTTTTAGATATTTTCTAAATACTGTAGTCAATTACTTCCTGAAAAATTACTCAAGGACAGAACATGTTAGTTAGCATATGCAAAGATTCTAAGTATGATACTTTATCATAAAGGTTATTTTTAAATTCTCGCTGAGAGAATGGAACAATGACCATTTACAGGTGTTTTTACTGTACTTTAATTACAGTCTAGATTTACATAACTTGCCACAGTTTAATCACTTACTGAATGTAATTCTATCCCTCTAAACAGTAAAATATACAGAAAATAGAGGGGAGGGGGAATTATTGGCCTAAGGGCCTACATATCTATATAGTAACATTTAATGCAGGATGACAGAACCTGATCACCCCAATTCCTGTCTATAAATAGCACCAACCAACAGGAATCTGCAGAATGTACATTTAAGAGCAATTCTGTACATGATGGCAACAAAATCACTGAGCTACAATGATGATGAGCGGGTGAAAGGCGAGCTCTGATTGCAACCATGTAAGATGAATCTGTTCTTTGCCTGGAGGTTCATTTGACAGTCGACAGAAACTGAAATTCAACATGTTGAATAAAAGAAACAATGATATTTACCCAGCAAACATATTGAGGAAGATGTAGACAAAGTTTTACAGAACTCATGCGCACAAGGCCTATGTGCCCACGCCCAAGGCTTAAGGGCACTGCTACCATGCTTTGGTTCAGTTTCTGAACACAGAAACAGTGAGAATCCCTAGGAATATTACTTTATTCCCACACATAACAGTTAAGCAAATAGTACATTAACGGGGTCAATTGAATGGCTTTATCTGTTTTGATGTATTAGGAGCCTGCAATTTATAAGACAGAAGCAGTGAAAGACTGAGATGGAAAACTTGGGTGAATGAGGTCACTCTGAAGAGGAATGGAAGAGGATGATGAAAAATAGTACTGTGGCAACACGATTCAGTGAGAAATTTTAGTCAGCTAATGGCTGTGCAATGTAAAATTAAACCCAGCAAATCTTCAGAGGGCAGCACAGCAGTCACAACCCAATCACAGCTTTCAGAATTCATGGAAGCCACTACACTTTGTCTGCATTATAAGAAATTTACATTAAATTGCAATAAACTGGCAGGGGAGCCCTTCTGTGTCATTTCTCTTTGTACCAGATGGAGTCAGAAATATTTAGCTATATATCAGGGCCTTGTAAGTGTTAAGAGCAGCCATGATGTGCAGCATAAGTGTTAATCATAAAGCAATGATGAGGAGTGTGGATTAGTAATATTACTTATTAAAAATCAGAATTATTGCAAATATTTAAAGGGGAATATAGAGTCTCATTCCACTACAAGAATATGCTTCAATCAAAATGTCCACAGCAGGAAGCAGCAATACTGCCCTGTACACCTCTACCTATTTTCCACTTATTCTATCTTCCTGGTTTGTTGAATACCTTTTTTTTTTTACCTACTTTTATTTTGTGCAGACATGTTCTGAACTTGAAAACATTGCAATCAGCTTTGTGTGCTTCTCACAGGGAACTGTTCTAAAGGGCCTCTGCCCCATGAAGAATTCAGGCTGTGCAGCTAGATTTTGTGGCCTTCATTACAATGACATCTGATTTTTATATTTCCTCTCCTTAACTTCACTGTACTACAGGAGGTAAGAAAGAAGTGTGGCCTTTTGGTTTGTAGGTAACAAAATCTCGTTTGAAAAAAAGTCAGAAAAGATTTTTGTGTGTTTTGGTTAATCAGAAAGAACCTGCACAACCTAGCAACAGTGAAATGAGAGAAAGGTGTTTTTACAACAGAAAGGAATCAAAGCGTCTGCTACAATTGTTTTGGAAAAGAAAATATAACCATACCCAAACACACTGTCAACTTATCAACTTGTACAAAGGAAGCTTGTATTCAGTTCCCCTGTAATTTTTGTTGAAGCCATGAGATCCAACAATATACATTCTCTAAGGAAAAAACTATTGCAAATGAATTTCAGTGGCTCCATAAATTTCACTGTAAAAATACTGAAAAACAAAAAAGCACCTACTTATCATAATTTTAACCTCCTTAAGCATCAAGTAAGGCAGCCTGCTCAATGGCCAATAGTATTCTAAAGGGCACCTCTAAAAGTAATTTGCTCTCCTTAAGTTCCTCCATCCTTTACCTGCTCAAGAAGAAAAAAAACCCCAAACCTGCTATTTGTCAGTAAGTACTTATTGAAAAATCTCCCTTTCTGAAGATAAATGGATTTTGCTATCCATCCTCTGATAAAACTTAAAATTCAGCATTGGCGACACCAGGAGTTCTACATGACATCAAGGTGTGACAGAGAAGTATGAAGCTATATGCAAGGATGAATACAAGGTTAACATCTCAAAATTTGTCTGCATCAATATTTTAAATACTTATACATCCTACCATTTGGGAGAGCTAAACCAATATTAGTTAGCAAATCTGCACAGAAACAAAACTTATTCCTTCTTAATTTTCAGTTCTTATAACGCAAATAGCTTCTTGACAAAAGAAATGTTTCCTTTAATATGGAAACATCCCCTGCATAAATCTCCATTGATATTTATATTTTTCTAGCTAATTTAATATAGATATTTTGATGTTGCCAACATTTAAATTAAAAATGCATATTCAGTTATAAACATGTTTTATACATATTGAGTACACAATAAGATATATTTTAAACAGTTTCTTAGCTGGATGACTTGCATGGTATATTGGCTATTAGCTTTTACAACGTTTTCTTTCGTTCACAATAGTACATGACTAGACTAGATGACAGTTTCAAGAAGAAACTTACCATACTTATGAATGCAGGATCCTATAGCAGAAGAGCGATGGAGTTTACGACACTAAGTAACTGCTCATTCATGGTTTCAAAAGAAACAATAATAATAAAAAAGAGATAAAAGTAATAAAAGTGGACACCTTCAGATCAGAGGGCCAGAGCACCTCTCCTGTGAAGATAGGCTGAGAGAGTTGGTGTTCAGCCTGGAGAAGAGAACACTCCGAAGATACCTTAGAGTAGCCTCCCTATACCTAAAGGAGACCTACAAGAAAGCTGAACAGGAACTTTTTACAAGGGTATGTAAGGATAGAATAAGGTGCAATGGTTTTAAGCTGAAGCAGGGTAAATTTAGACTAGATATTGGGAAGAAATTCTTTACTGTGAGAGCACAGGCTGCCCAAAGAAGCTGCTGGATTCCCCATCCCTGTAAGTGTTTGAGGCCAGGTTGGACACAGCTTGGAAAAACCTGGTCCAGTGGAAAGTGTCCCTGCCCATGGCAGGGGTTTGGATCTAGATGAGCTTTAATGTCCTTTCCAGTCCAATCCATTCTGTGATTCTGTGATCCTACCAATACCTGGAACTCCGCTGGGCAGAAAGCACACACTAGAACTAAACAGTTTCTTCTTAACCCTTTTTACACAGTCCCCATAATAATATAATCCCAGTTTCAGTTATTTCTCAGACACCAGGCTCATTCTGTCTAGTGTGTATATAAAAACAATAAGGAGTAGGCATGATTCACACTTGTAAGGCTTCAGTTTCTATTTACATTGTTAAAATAGGAACTGAGATAAAAAAAAAAAAAAAAAAAAAAAAAAAAAAAAAAAAGAATCTGGCTAGGATTTCATTAAAAACTTATAAGTGTATATCTGTATATTTGCCAACATGGTCCCTAACACTATTTATAACCTTCATATCATCTGGGTTTGGCTATTTGCCAGTGTGAGGGTAATTCCTTAACTTCAGTTGCTAGGAATGTGACAGCCTGAACAAGTTTAAGTAATTTTTCTTTCATAGTCTACTAAAATGTGTGAGATGAGAATTTTATAGTTCAATAATGCCTGATGGAATAATAAGACACAAATATTTCTTGTGTTGTATACAGTTGTCTAGTGGGCAGAAGAAAGGAAATATTTTCAGCGTAAGAAGAGAATTTCCCAAGTTGTAAATTTCACTGAGGTATGTATGAAGTATCTTTACCTTCTAGTCCAAGTGCTACTCTCTGCCACTTAGAATGTGTTATATGGCAGAGACTATCAAACCCCACAAACAGTAATAAATCCTCATCCTAGTGAGGTTAACAATAAAAGCCCAATTCACAGATGCATAAACTGAGGCTGAAAGCAACTTCCCTAAGTTCACAAAGAAACAGAAGATACTCCTAAACTTTTAATCAGAACCTGTTTCTTAGGTTTATTGTTTCTAGTATAACTGCCTGAAATTGTTGAGTGTAAAAGCTGAATATGATATTATGGAGGAGTCCAGTAAAGAGACCTTGGAACCAGTGAAATTCCATGCTCCAAACAGTAACTGAAAACAAACTTTTTTCCACAAATTGATTTTCTATAGAATTCATTTTTTGTTATTTTCATGGATACATGATAACACTGCACTTGGAAGGACAAATCAAAGGTAAAGACTTTACATGAGGTCTTCGAGTCTCTTAGATGACACAGTACGCAGTAATATTGTATTAGTTTCACAATTACTGCCTTTAAGAGCATACTGAATAACGCAATCGCATTTTTAATATCTCTGAACATTTTACTACATTTATTACAGGACTGATGCAGAGTTTTAGGTGTTTGACTCAAGTATAGCACCAATTGAAAACAATAATGGCTACACTTCCTGAATTTGTTTCATTTTGCAGACCACTGCATGTAAGAGGTAGTTTTATTTAATTTTCTCTTTTGTAGTCTTGAGCATCCTCTTCAAATGCTGCTTTCTGTTACAACAGAGCATAAAATGAAATTCTTTCAGCACACTTTATTGATATTGCCGGTATTGGAAATAAATACACCTTCCAGCAATTTCTTTTGTCCTGAACCACTCTTTAACAAGGCTGCTGGAGGGATCGTCAGGCAGGGGTCTTAGAAGTTTTTGAAGAGGGAGCAAGACTACATAGCAAAGATCCTTTTAGAAAGAAACACATGTCAAACAACATTTGCATAAAATCGGTAGCTGCAGATTTACTTTCTTCTCCTCCAGAAGTGGAAGTTAACCTGAATATGTTCAAAGGCTCCACAGGAAATGGCTTGTCAATGTTTCTCTCTCAGGAGAAGAGAACAAAGCAGGTGAAGGGTTACATCAGAAGTAAGATCTCGTTGGGGTTCAAACTGGATTTGGGTAACAGGTTAAAACTTGAACAGGGGAAGTTTAGATTGGATAGATGGAGGAAGTTCTTTACTGTAAGGGCAGTGAGGCACTGGAATGGGCTACCCAGGGAAGCTGTGAATGCTCCATCCCTGGCAGTGCTCAAGGACAGTCTGGACAGAGCCTTGGGTGACATGGTCTACTGGGAGATGCCCCTGCCCATGGCAGGAGGCTTGGAGATTGGTGATCTTAAGGTCCTTTCTAACCCTAACTATTCTATGATTCTTTTATTCTAAGCACCAATAAAATTAAGATTAATGCAAGTTGTTGGTTTGCTGTTTTGGTGGGGTTTTTTTCTGAAAACAGGAAGGGCACCTTTGCTAAACTGGAACGTATGCAACCAGGAAGCTGAGGNTGTTGGTTTGTTGGTGGGGTTTTTTTCTGAAAACAGGAAGGGCACCTTTGCTAAACTGGAACGTATGCAACCAGGAAGCTGAGGAGTAAGAGCAGAAGTAAAAAGAGATAGAATCATAGAATAGTTAGGGTTGGAAAGGACCTTAAGATCATCTAGTTCCAACCCCCCTGCCATAAGCAGGGACACCCCACACTAAACCATGCCACACAAGGCTCTGTCCAACCTGGCCTTGAACACTGCCAGGGATGGAGCACTCACAACCTCCCTTGGGCAACCCATTCCAGTGCCTCACCACCCTAACACTAAAGAATTTCTTCCTTATATCCAATCTAAACCTCCCCTGTTCAAGTTTGAACCTGTTACCCCTTGTCCTGTCACTACAGTCCCCAATGAAGAGCCCCTCCCCAGCATCCCTATAGGCCCCTTCAGATACTGGAAGGCTGCTAGGTCTCCACGCAGCCTTCTCTTCCCCAGGCTGAACAGCCCCAACTCTCTCAGCCTGTCTTCGTATGGGAGATGCTCCAGTCCCCTGATCATCCTCATGGCCTCCTCTGGACTTGTTCCAATAGCTCCATGCCCCTTTTATGTTGAGGACACCAGAACTGCACACAATGCTCCAGGTGAGGTCTCACGAGAGCAAAGTAGAGGGGCAGGATCACCTCCTTGGACCTGCTGGTCACGCTCCTTTTGATGCAGCCCAGGATACGGTTGCTTTCTGGGCTGCAAGTGCACACTGTTGACTCATGTTGAGTTTCTCATCGACCACCACCCCCAGGTCCTTCTCAGCAGGGCTGCTCTGAATCTCCTCTTTGCCCAACCTGTAGCTGTGCCTGGGATTGCTCCGACCCAGGTGTAGGACCTTGCACTTGGCATGGTTAAACTTCATGAGGTTGGCATCAGCCCACCTCACAAGCGTGTCAAGGTCCCTCTGGATGGCATTCCTTCCCTCCAGCATATCCACCAAACCACACAGCTTGGTGTCATCAGCAAACTTGCTGAGGGCGCACTCAATCCCTCCGTCCATGTCAGCAACAAAGATGTTAAGCAGGACCAGTCCCAACAACGATCCCTGAGGGACACCACACGTCACTGGCCTCCAGCCGGACACTGATCCATTGACCACAACTCTTTGCGTGCTGCCATCCAGCCAGTTCTTTATCCATAGAGTGTTCCACCTATCAAATTGATGTCTCTCCATTTTAGAGAAAAATAGAAGAGGTATGATGAAAGACACATGACTTTTAGCCTTCTCTATGACCTGGAAAATATTTTTTCTAAGACCGTAGCTCTGTTTCAGGACTGTGTTCATATCTTACAATGTTTGAGAAGGCATAAAAACACATTACTTCATGCATGCTCCCTCTGTAGGAGCTCTAGCCTTCTTTATAGCTAAGGCAGCTGAAGAGCTCTCAAGAGCACAGCTCATTGTACCTTTTTTATTGTTGTCATTTGTTGAAAATGTGTTGTATAATTCAGTTTCCCCCATGATTCACAAAGCAGTCCCATGCGAATGGTGGTGCATCTAGTTTCATACAGCTTGATGTAATGTTTTGCAAAGCAAAATAAAACATAGTTAAACATCTTCATTAAAACCAAAAATCTGTACAGTGCCCCCAGGCCCACTAGGGTAAGACCTGAGCACCAAACAAAACAAAGAGTTAGCATAATATTGTTAGCATAGTATTGTCCAAAGAAGTGATATAGCAGCAGCAATCTACCTTAAAAGCCTTTGCTGCTAAGATATAGGATTATTGCTATTGAAATTTAGTCTCGGGTAACTGCCTGATTTTATTGCGTACAGCATTCCCATCAGAAATAGCACACGCATTTGGGTAATTACATGAAATTATTTAAGGTCAATAACTTCAAATTTTCAATGAGTAGCTGTTGAAGTGGTTTGAACCTCTCTTATATGCTATCATGCATTAGAAGTCACTACATTTGTAAAGTGCTGGTGATTCTGAGTTCTTCAAATGGCAAAGCATTACCAGACTTCAGGAATTAATCTGTGTCACTGTTGCCTCTTGCCCCAAACTCAAAGCCTGACAAGAAACACCTTTTTTCAGGTGGAGGTATTCTTACCCTTTAAAGTGATTTCAGGCTTTCCAGCACTCTGAGTTTATATCCTACAGTAATTGTTTCTCTCACTCATTTCCTGCATACTCAAAGCTGGATTTGTATTTCCTTCAGCAGTCTACTTCTGGCCTAGGGCTCCCTATGCAAACAGCCTCTGCTCCCAACAAGGCACAAAAACATCATTAGCACAGATCTAAGCTTCACAAACCACAAAGTCACAGTACTACCAACTAAACTTAGCAAGGCGTGCCTTTGGCCAGTCTGCTACTTTTCTTTGTACTGCAACTGAAAGCTGTCCTGTAGCATAAAAGATCTAGCCCATTAAAATGCCTATGGCACGAGAAGCACACTTCAAATAAGGTTGTTGATTTTTCATTCTATAAGATCTGTTGAGAATATTTAATCAAAAATTGCTGTTACTGATTCATCGATGTCCTTCACAACTAGGGTGAACTTCATTAGTATCTGCAGATGTGTATAATATAAATACTAATGTAGTTATGCAGGTTTTGCATGATAAAGTAATATTAGAGAGGGAAAAAAGCCTCTACAGTACAGCTTTCTTTTTTTTTTTCTCCACTCTGGATTATTGCCCAGCTCTTATCAATAGCTTGGCAAGCTTTGAGACGCACACACAGGTTGATGTACGTTTCTCTATGATAGAACTGCTGGTACAAGAATTTGTGATCTTTCAACCTGGCAGTTGGTTGTTACTACTTACTGAAGTGCCACCTGATTGTAGCTATTTTTCACCTGCTGAGAAGAAGTTCAAAGAAAAAAACACCTATATGTGAGTATTAACTCTTATTCTGCCAGAGATACCTCACATAGATGACCTCTCTCCCTCATTTAAGGAAGCATATAAAGATTCATGATAGGGATTCATCCATGTGATGTTGCCCTAATTCAATAGTTTTCACAAGCACTCTAGAAGACACCCTATAGGTGCCAACATTTTCATGAAAAATCCCTTTCAAAAACTTGATTCTTTCAACCAGAAATAACCTCAAAAACGCATAAGCTAAAAGCAAAGAAACAACATAAAGCCACACAGATGCATCAAGAAGGATTCTTAGAAAACAGTAAAATACCAGACGACCTCTGGTCTGCAGATCTCTATGTATGAAAAAGCATGTAGTTATTAAAAGACTATTGCATTTCTTTGTTATTTTAGATGAAATACAAGAAGTATCCCATTTCTTGTTTCAAAAACTCACAGGAAAGGGAATGTCATGGCCGAAAGTGAGATAAACTCAAATTCTGCTCCTAGCAGTAAAAGTATCAATGTGGTTGGTATGAAGCAGGACAAAACGATGCTAATCATGTCCTATGTGTTCAGCAAACACTACACTGGGATGTAACCTCAAGAAGTACTAAGAAAAGATAAGAAAAAAAAATAATCAGACAAAATTCAACATACGATAGCAGCTTGGGGCAGAAGAAATGAAACTAAATAAAATATTGTAACCCCATATTCTCAGGCTGCACATCTGTGAAGAAAACGCCTTTTGCTGGAAACCTTCGCTTGCCTGCAGCTCCTTTCTACCTGTGGGGGAATGTTTATTCTACAGAGCAAAGGCTGCAAAACCAAGAATAAACAAAACTGAAATGTAATTGTTTACACCATCTGGACAAACCCAAACTGCCTCCATTGAATTTTCCTCTGTAAATATCCCTACCTGCTATGCTGGACTTGAAGCTAGCAAAAGTTGGCCACATGCCTCAGTTTCCTCCTAAAGGCCAGATAACACTGGAAGACAAGAGAGACTCTGCTCAGCCCAGCACTTGGCAGGACTCCTGCTCTGGCCCTTCACACCAGCTTCATCCCAGACTGTTCTCTGGGAGGTCAGCACTTTTGGAAAGTCGCTCTCTATGCTCTCTGCCACATTGTATGCAATGCACCTGCTATTCAGGAGCATGAAAACAGAAGCAGGTGGTCATTATTCATTTCAGTCCTGTGTTAGGCGCCCTCAGACAGGCAGTGCACCCTAACACAATGCAGATTAATGTCTTGTTCCAGTGGCAGGGTTGCAAGGACTGTTTACTGTGAAGAGGCATATGGGTTCTTTCAAGGTCTGGCTGAATGGTGGCTTTGCTCTGAAATACAAGATACAAGTACTGAATATAAGGGCTAGAGACCTCCTTCACAGCCACCAGGCAAAGGTCCAAATTCAGAGAGCAGAAAGACAAGCTTTTTCAAAATGTTCTTCCCAAAAGAAAGGAGGATCAGTGTGAATTAGAAAGAAGCTGTTCTTAAGAGGAGATGATGCTCTTCAGCCAGGCTGTAGGGGGTCTTTTGTTACTTGAGCTGTGTAGTTTCTCTTTATTCCTTTGTTCTTTTTTTGCATTTGACCAAGAGACTCTCCAGCACAGCTGTAGCTGCATTGTCCTGGGTTGGCAGTAGGAAAGAGCAGCCTCCACAGACAGCCTTTTACACAAACATTTCACTTCATCAGACTCAGAAATCTCCCTATTCTTGTTGGATAAACCTGTGCTAGCCTCCCTCAGCCATACATAGCTGCCACATGTCATCAGAAAAATAAAATCTATCATTCTATGCCTCTAAGCATTGTTTGCTGCTAGTATATGGAGTAACATTTCAATAGGCATAATCATTTATAGCTGATAAAAAGCAAGACCTAATTACAGAGAAGTCTAGGCTGAGACCAGCTATTTCATAGAGGAAACTTAAAAATTTCTGCCATATAGCTGGGAGCACACTATTTTTAGTGAGGAAAACACTTTCCCTGCTTAATTCTTGTTCTTTTCTTTATGCTGTTTTCTCTATTGAAAGCATTAAAAAAGGGGGTTTGGAAAAAAAAAAAGAAGATTGATAAAGAAACTAGACGCCAGCACGGCAGTGTCATCTCTGAAGAGATCTTCAAAGCTAAGATTTAGATGTAGATTTTAAACTAATTCTGTGGCATACAACCCTTCAGGGCAGCAAACATCTGAGCAAATGGAAGCTTGTGAAAGATGTAATACTTGCTGGGGTGGTTGCATTAGGGTTCATTCTATCTGATGAGTTCATTTTCCAGTGCAAGAGCAACATGCCATCTGTAGGATATATAGTGAATTAATTTCTAGGGTGGGTTTTTAGGCAGTTGGCTTTGGATGAACTTGCAGAATTCAGCAAGGGACTTTTGTAGCATCCGTTAATGATCATATTATTATTATCACAGCACTACAGCTTAGAGCTTTCCTTCTAGGATGCAGATCAACTGCGTTAAACACTGTATGCTTATAGCAGCATTTCATGATCCAAATGAAAAACAGAATGCAGGCTTACATCTGTAGGAAAAGCTGCACTGGGCAATGCAGCATCTATACCCACACAAGAGGGGGAGATGATCTATACATTTTTGTCAGAGACTTCCTTTTCAAGCACTGGCATGATTTACCCTCCTTTACTCATTTTTACTGACACAATCACAGGAAAACGCTGCAAAGCAGCAGGAACTTAAACAGAATTTCTTGCCTGTTGATCACAATTGTATTCCTTCTACATGCAGGAACCAGCTCATTATTCACCTTTGGATAACATGAGCAAGAGTTTATCAGAAGTTGCCACAAGGGAGACTCTCCAGATAGCAAAGAATATGCAGCATTATAGTTATAGAACATAATGACTGCTCACTCACTGCTCAAGAAATTGATGACATCCCTCAGTTGAATAAGGAGTGCCTTAAATCAGGGCACCGAAACTCAATAAAAGCACTGATCAAGGTAATGGCCTCAATTTAATTATGAGCTTTATTATGTCTTCTCTTTATTAGATAAAAATAAAATAAAACAGAATTAAAGGTGTCCATAAAGCACTGAGCTTGTGGCACAGCCTGATGGAACAGTGCAGAACAGACTCCTTGATGGTTCTGACAAAACCACAGCACTTTGCCTTTTGTGCTGACCTCTCACTTCTAGGAATTAGGAAGATAGTTTTATGTGAACTAGTTTTCATCAGAGGAAGCAAAATACAATTTCACATTTACAATAAAATCCATGATCTGAGACCTATTTTTTTGAATACACACAGTTTAATGGTGTACCTGCAATGGAATAGCACCCAAAAGCCACAATTGGGAGCCAATCTCCATTGTACTAAAAGCTATAAATTCTTTGGATTCATTATTTCTGCAGAACATCTCAATAGGAGCTAGAGGAAATCATAAAAATTGATAGTTTTCTAAAAGAAATTCTTTCAAGCAGTGAAGTTTAATCTCTCACTGATCTGTTATCCTGATAGAATATTACAGAGACGGTAACATATATATTCTACCCAAACACACATTTTATCATCGTATCACACTCCTCTCATGCTGGGTGAGGTAACTGAATTGAACTTGACCTTCAAAGCCCTTGGAATGCAACAAAATATCTTTGTTTTCTGACATTTATGGGTGGCGTTTCTGCATGGCCGCTTTTATTGCCTAGAAAATAATGGTGAAAGCTGTGTGTACAAACCTCCTATAAACACTGACAAATCACATGAAAGGAAGACAGATTTATTCAGTGTAGATTACTGCAGAGCTAATCTAATCAAATCCAAGATTTACATTTTTAAAGTAGATCAAAAATTGATAGAGTTAGTATTTCAACTCAATAGATGTATTTTATAGCATTATTTTAATCTGCAAGTGTAATTGAACTTATTAGGATTTTCTGTGCTTTTATTATTGCTTAAAAAGGCTTTATGTGTTTCATATGAAAATGCATCATTAAACTAGCACATGTACAATGAAAACACTGTAGAAAATTCAAACAGAAGACTGTCAATCTCTGCCTAATAGAGGTTAGATAAAAACACATTGGGACATGAACCTACATTAAAAACTAGAAGTGCTAGGAGTGAAAAAATTTATGCTATTTGTGGCTTTCTTAGACTTGAAGGAACCCACTCCCAGCCACTCCACCAGAGTTGATCCAGAACATTTAAATGGAAGAAATGTGACACAAATGTGCACCTAGCAAAATTATCTATCCTTTAGTCCATGAAATATAGAACACTGTCAGGTGTCAGGATTTACGCAAACCCCTGTTCCCTTCATGCCCCTTTCACTTATTAACATACAGGAAACAATCAAAGGTAGTGGGAAAAAAACCCAGATTTCAAAATGAGCATAATTTTTGTATGGTTGTAAACTAAAATTAAGTGGCAACACTGCCTTATACAATCTATGGGCTGGTCTCTAGAAGACAGGATGGGCTCATGATGGAGAGTATGCACCTCTGCTATGGGACAAACACAGATGTCTCTTTGTTCTTCTGCCTGACTTTGGGCAAGTTGCTGTTACCCTGTTCCTCAACTTCATTGTCTGCAAAAGTACCCTAAAATTCACCAGGTCATTTTGTTTTGAAACAACAGCAAAGCTTGACCCAATTAGAAACAAGTATCTCACCAATTATTTCATTCAAAGATAAACTACTGTCTGGTTATTCAGTTTTATGCCAGAATATCTAGCTACTTGCACTGTAGAAAAAACAAGCCTTGAATTCTCTTCCTCCTTCATTTCCTCTAATTGATTCAAATATGAGCAAGAGAAAGCCAGAAGCACAATTAAATTTGAAAAGGAACAGTAGGAAACATATCATTATAAAATTTTATTTGTATTCCTTTCTAGGGCCGTTGTGTACAGGTACTTAATTTGCAAACTCAAAATCCTTCAACTCCCACTTCAGTCAAGTCTGACATCACCAAACCCAGCTCCTAAGTATTCTAGTTGAGATCTGTGAGACTTAATATTCCATATTTGTAGTTCACACCCATGAGGAAACTTCTTCAATTGCCAACTGTACAAGCCTTGACTTGGATATGCAGAACAAGTTCTCATCTTCAGTTTTGCTGTTAAAGTAGGAAGCAGGCTTTGCCCACAAGCTTTCTGTAAACCTCTCCCACACACTAAGAGCTCACAGGCCATTTATTTTCAATGCTCTTTAACACCACTCTGATCTAAAACAGTAGAATAAGGACACTCAGACCCTAAAACACTCATAGCAGTGTCTCACAGATTGCAAGAGAGTGTTTTACCTTCCTGTCAGGGAAGATGCCAATGAGATCAAATAATGTATTCTATGACTCAGTTTTCCTGAAGTTCATTTAGAGGCAGAATCATATTCTTTATTTTTAAAAAGGAAACATTATTTTTAATGCTGGAGTCTCTAGGATCTATGATATTAAAAAGCATGTGTAATGAATGCAGTGACATTCTTACATCTACTGTTTTATCCATTTTCAATATTTTCCATTATTTTTCTCAAAAGTCTATATTTTAGGTAATAGTTTTTAGGTTTTACCTCCATCTTTACCCCAGTGCTGTTTAAAAAGCAGTTACCAGTAAAAGAATGAATCTGGACAGGACAGAATTCCCTACTGTCCTGTGGCCATATGTGACCAACCATCTCTCATGGTGTGCACGTTGTCTGTCAGAGTATTTGGTTTTGTAGTAATTGGTACAGTCACTGCAAGTTATGGGAGTTTATGATCTGTTTCAATCACTACAAGTCATGAAAACTGTCTCAGTGCTCTAAAAAAAGCAACACAAGATTTTCTCAAGGAACCTTGTAGTTTAGCCATACATCTCAGCAAACAATGCTGTTTGTTTAATTTAACACTGCTATACAGATTAATGAGACACACTGTCCACTACTCAGGGGAGGAACACAAACATCCATCCTAACTTATTTCAATTCCAGGTTTATTCGTTGCAAGTGTTACATAATGTGACATTCATGCATTACTGAAGAAGTTAAAAGAACAAAATGCATATCATTAATCAGCTGATTTTTCATTTTATTTTAGATGCCAAAATTGATGATGCCCTTCCTTTTTAATTAGATTTTTTTTATATGTTTCATTAAATCAGAAACAGAGTAAGTAAGCATTCAGAATATTTATCTGCACTTTCCTTGTGTAACTAACCCCATAGTGTTTGAAAATACATTTAATCTGTTTAAACCCTAGGTCTTTTGGAACTCCAAGAACGTTTTTGGCTAGAAGACCCAACTTCAGATGTTAATGTTCCAAGACATTAACTCCTGATATTTTCAATTTCTCATTCTTACTTATTCAGCATTCACCACAAATGTCACCAGCCAAGTTTCAGCTGGTCTTACTCCATTTACTCTTGCCTGAAAGTTTATTACCTCATTGAGTGTCACAAAATCTAATTTTATACTTTCTGACCATTCTTAGATATTCAAATCCTCCAGAAACTCATGCAGCACTCCCCATTTTGCTGTGCTGGGAACTGCCTCTGCTTCAGCAGCTCCTTGCTACCAAATGATACCATTTTCAAATTTTTCTCCTATCATAGAATAGTTAGGATTGGAAAGGACCTTAAGATCATCCAGCTCCAACCCCCCTGCCATGGACAGGCACATCTCACACTAGACCATGCCACCCAAGGCTCTGTCCAACTCAGCCTTGAACACCACCAGGGATGGAGCATTCACAACTTCCCTGGGCAACCCATTCCAGTGCCTCACCACCCTTAAAGGAAAGAACTTCTTCCTTGTATCCAATCTAAACTTCCTCTGTTTAAGTTTTAACCCGTTACCCCTTGTTTCATCACTGCAGTCTCTCCCCAGCATCCCTGTAGGCCCTTCAGATACTGGAAGGCTGCTATGAGGTCTCCATGCAGCCTTCTCTTCTCCAGGCTGAACAGCCCCAGCTTAATCAGCCTGCTCTTTCAGTGACCTTAATTATTTGCTGGTGCTGAATAATTATATTTGGCATAACTGTTTGTTGGGTTTGTTCTTTTATCTCTATCATTTCCTTTCATTGTTATCATTATTATTATTATTGTACTAGTATTGTACTATATCTTATTTCAATTATTAAATTGCTTTTATCTCACCCACGGAGGTGGGTGAATAAATAAGTGGCTGCATGGTACTGAGTTGCCAGCTAAATGAAAGGCCGGTATACTAGAAGCAGGTATCTAAACAATAGACTGCATGCGACATAACTAATTAGCCCTATCCATTCTCAGAAATTTACCTTGATATGTCTTCTCTCAATTAGTTTTAGCAAGCTGATCCAAATTCTTCTTGTATCTTCCAGTAGGCTGTCCGCCATTCTCTTGGTACACTAGCTTCTCAAACCCTGCTCTTCTGCTTTCAGGTCACCTCCCTTGACTGTAGACATTGCACTCAGTCTTTCAAAAAGGATCTTACTAATGTGCATGTATCAGCTATAAAAGTTCCCTGAATTAAAGGCATTTTAGGGTTCAATTTTATCAAGATTCCTGGTCATCTTGTGAGTCATCAGCATACCCATAATGAGCCCTATGTCATTTGCTTCCACCTGATGATCTGCCAGTATATTAAGCATAGGAGCTGTTTGCTTCCTTTGGTTTTCTAGGGTTATCTATTTGATTTGGGGTTTATTTTCTTTTTTACACTGCAGAACATCCCTGAAGTCTTCTGTAACTGTAGCTTTAGTATTAACCTTAAGAGACAAATGACCTCCAGAAAGCAGAAAACTTTTACAAAAAGACTTTCTTTTTGTAAGAAAAATAAAAGGCATCTCAGGTCTCAATAATGCCAGGCAGGAGAGAAGAGGCTGCAGCAGCTAGCATAATAGGAGTTGTTAGGTTTAGGGTCAGATATTTGCAAAGCACTCTCCCCTTTCTGTCAGAGAAGTTACAGAAATGGGTCCCAAAAACAGTATCTCAATCCATTTTTAAGTCTCTAGACGTGACTTCAAAAACAGTTCACAAAGGTCAGCCTTAACTCATATTACTTTGGAAGTATCTCAAGGAAACACGCCATTCCCAGGTTATACTGTAAAAGAAAACCTACTACACTCAGGTCATTTTACATTTGAATGTTTATTATACTTTTAAACAGACTTAAGAGGAATTTTCACACTAAATGATTCAGTCACTCAAATTTTGACCCAGAGTGTACCAAGGAATGTCAAGTATTGTCCACTGTAGGGTAAAAGCATGCAAAGCATTCAAGGATGAAGTAAACTACTGGGGTTACACACATTTTATTTCACCCTCTGCCTTCTTTTATTGCTGTCATCTCCTAAAAACCTCATACTGTCAACCTCTAAGAGACGGCAGACAATAGATCCCTTTTAAAGTGAAAGGAAAAAGAGATTTTGTGACACCATAAATCTGAGGATGACAAAAATCAGTTTAAGTAACAATAAGTACAGAAAGACATTTTCTGTTCATCTTTCACTTTTGTCTCTTCTTGTTATTGGACACTCACAGAAATGGAGAAGTAATGCAGCCTACATCTTACACCCAAAATATTTTCCTTTGGTGGTCCAAAGGCTACCAAAATCTGTAGAGCTCTGCATTTGTTAAAAACCTTAGAGTTTTCTGTGTCTTCCCTGATCATAGGATAGATTGCCTACATTATATTTATACAAATATCAAGCACATATTGCTAGAAGAAAGGAGAATCGGCAATTTTGAGAAATCATATATGCAGAAAAAAAACAAACAAACAACAATTAAACAACCTGTCCTGGTGTACAAGCTCAGTTAGACAACCTCTTCTTAATAGACACCCCCTCACCACCTGCAGCAAATGCATGTCACAGCAAGCTCCACTGCTGACCTGGGTGAGATGTTGTTCCTCTATTATATAGAAGTAAATGGTTTGACCCTGGTTTAATCGCATTGTAAACCCAATCCAAGTGCAAAGCTGTTCTTAAGAAGCAACAAGGTCAATAAAATAAACTAAAAGCCCATTAAAAATTGTGTCAGAGGGAAAGAAATGATACAATAATAGTCCTCTAAGGCACAAATTCAAAACAATCTGATCAAAAGCAAAACAGTTCACAATCTGCCAGTTACTCAAACTACCTAAGATTCAAACCAGCTAAGGTAATCACATCACTTAGAAAGCAAAATTTGATTTTTTTTAATTATACTATTGTGTTGTAATGAATAAATCAGGTTAGATTCATTTTATTCTTTTCTCCTACACAGCACATTTACAACAGTACTGGAACGAGATTTAAAAAATGCCATTTAATCTAAGTTTTTTAGTACCTATCTATGATTTAATTTGATCACCAAATGTGATCTATAATGATATTAATAGATAGAAAAATCCATAGTAGAGTTCATCATTGTTGAACTTTCTCATCTTTTTAGAAAGTACAATAGTAAAATTATCTGTTAATTAGATTAATTTCAAGGAAGTGTAAATCATCCTCACCCATGATACTTGCTCGCAAAGCTACTGTGAGAGAATAATTAATAGGCAAGAGTCCAGGAATATTATTCTGAGCAGATGTGAACCTTGAACTTCCAGTCACTAGATTTAAATTCTAACTAAGAGTACATCATCCTATGAAAACTTCAACATCTTGGAGTGCTGCAGGAAGGAGAAGAAGAGAAAGAAAACAAAACTAAGTAAATTGTTGTTGCTATATATAGTCCATATTATTGCTTAATATGATTGCAAATTACAAGTGAATACAAGTAAAACCTCTGAAATTTAGAATTTCAAGGTGAGAAGGATTATGCCACACAAACAATGGAGACACACTCAAAAAGAACACGTCTTACAAGTCATTTCATTTGTAACCTATTCTGAGGGCAAACTGCATGGCCTTGAGCAAGTATTTGACCCTAAGCAGTAGATGGCAGGAAACACATACAATATGGAATACAAATAAAGCATGTGTGGGTTTGCAATTTTTCCTCACCTTTCCATCACGTGAAATCGATTTCTACAGGTTCTGGATTAGATCAGATACACGCCCCAAACATTTATCTGATTCTTAGGTCCTAGGTCTAAATATTAAGTTTTAAAGCCTTTATGGCAGCAATGCCATGAACTAAGCAACAAATGGAAAGCAACCAAGACTAGAATCTTGAATTCACATGTAGAGTTTTAATAGAAATTAGTCACTGTGTTTTCTGATGGGCTGTATGTCACATTGCATTATTTGTCCAATAACTTGTAAAATGTATTCAGTTGTGATGGATGGAGCTCTTATCTGTAAAACCTCTTCATAGTGTACTAAGAGGCTATCAAAATACTATTTTTCAAAGGCTGAAGACACAATGGTTTTCATGCACACGGATGGACTCCCAGGAACAGCCTGTAAGCAGGGACAGATGGAAAACACTGTTCTGCTCTGCAGCAGCATTCCCCCATGTGATGATTCCTGTACCCTGTTTTATAACATCCAGGGTTTTAACACAAAAACTGTGCAGAATAAAAGCAGATCACTGAACTGAAAAACCTAGAATCATGCATACCAAGATGTCTGTAAAGATCAAACTGAATCAATGTACATTGATAATATTGGGACTAAACAAGGAAAGGGTGAAGAAACAAAGACAGAAAGAAACTTCTTCCCATTCCTTGAATCCTCAGTTAGTTTTAGCTCCTATGTAGTGCCATGTATTGAGTAACAGAACATGATAAACACTGCTGCTCTAGCTATAATTTTATGACAATTTATAGCACCAAGAACAGTTTTTCTTAGGGAAATACTGCATGTTTTGACAGACTATTTAGCAGAAGCTAAGTGTGATGCATTCAAATGAAATGTGGGCATCAGATGGTCAGCGGAAGAAGGACTTCACACTATGGCCCTTGATCCCCAGTCAGAAGTATTTGGTGTGGCATTCAGTAAGGCCTAGAGCTCTTTTATAACAAAGCTTCAAGAATAAACTCCAGCAAAACCACCATCCATACCCTGCTATCTCTCTGGGAAATCTAGTGAAGTGAAATTGATTTTCTTTTTTCATTAGCGAGGCTATTAAGCATGAGGCATCAAGAGATGAATGGAGAGCAAAGCCGCATAAAGAGACTGAAGAATCTGAAAATTCCTTTTATTTGTTGCACAGTTGCTTTTTGAGAAGAAATGCCTGCATAGGTGGAAGATCAATCTCTGTCCAGACTTCACTGGCAACACACAAAGGAGACTGCATGCATCCAGAAACATGCAGGTGCAACAAGTGACCACTGCAGACACCTGATCCTAAATTTAAATGAAATAACATTTCTCTTATGTCTGAAAGACATCTTAGCTCACTAGAGAACGTTCTAGTAAAAGCCACATATTGCTGATAGCCTACTTTAACTGTTCAGTATAAAGTAATTTGAAACCGGTGCTTGCAGATGAGGTTAAGAAACTCATTATCCACACCTCCCCCTTCCCATCCTTTTCTTTTAAGCTCACATCCTCGTCACTTTTTCTTTGATTTTCTCCTGCTTTGATCATCCAGAGCTGACCGTACAGATTTGTTCCTTAAGTCATCTTTCAACAGAAGTAGAAGTGGTAGGAGAGCTGGAAGCCAGACTTGAAAGGTGTTGGATAGGAGCACATTGCTGCTGTAAAACAATGGTCCCTTATTCTGATCTTGTTTATTCCTGGTGCACTGGTTTCCTGACTGGTCTTCCAGACACTGTGATAAAAACATTGTAGGCATAATGTTTTATTTTCTGGTTGTAGAACAATTTGACGCTCAGTGACAAAGCGAACAAAGAAGGATATCCCCACTGCCCTCCCCAGAACATGAACAGCTTAATATGCAGTTATGGTCCTATAAGAGCAGAATGAATTCCTATGAGCAGAATTAATAGGCTGCTGTATTCTTTAACATCTGAAGAGGGCAGAAGTAAAAGAAAAATGGGACTTAAAGTGTCTTTTCTTCCAAACAAAAGAAGGATATTTAAACAGGAGAGTCTCATGGGAAAGATTTCATACCACTACAAACAGTGCACTTGTTCAGAATATAACAGGAATGATAACATTACTAATGGAAGCAAGACATCCTCTCAATTTTCATGTAGAATGTGGATTGCAAATTAGAGAAAAAAGTGGCAGAGCTAAAGATCTCCATGTATGCATGTGCATGCACACATACACCGCTCACCCTTTGCAATTACTGAATTGTCATGTCAGATCAAAGACAGTCAGAGTACAGATGGATGATTTCTCATCTGCATCTAGCTGTGAACTTGGTGTTTGTCATCGGATCGAGGCAGTAGCATGAAGCAATATTATACTCATTAGTCCCTGGAGGTTTCTGAGGTTTATGATCAAACAGAGATGAGTTTTCCATCTTTCCACTGCTTGTATATCATTTAGCATTACAAGATGTCCCATGTATAATGGAAATAATGAAACCACATCTTCCAAGACACTCTCCCCAGGCCAGAGACAGTATAGACTGTACTTATCAGCAAATTATATATGCAGAGACTAGCTGGCAGCTGCCGCCAAGCAGTGTATTACAGCTCAGCTTTGCCTGCCATTCCTTCACCTGGAACCTTACTTTGCATCTTCCTCTGCTAAATGGACACTAATGCTCGTAAAGCTTTTAGGAATGTAAGTAGATCTGAGATGATAAGAAAATCAGAAGTTACTTGGAGAAGATGGCTGCAGAGACAGATGAACACAGTGGTTGTATAAGCATTATTGCCAATAAAGCTGGAATACTGACTTCATGTTATTTCCTTGTGGATTTCTCTCATTTGTCTACAAGCTAGGACAAAAAAGAACATCAATGTTCTACATGTTCTTCACAAGCATTTATGAGAATTTCTTGGCAAACTATTTCTTGGGAACTTTAAGATGGGATCGAATTTACTGAGTGTTGAATAATTTTTTTGTAGTACTTAAATACACTGCAACAGCAAAGGTCCTTTGGAACTTATTTAGTAATGTAGGCCAGAATACTCTAATTCTTGGTCCATGCTGGCTTTTGTAAATTTTATAACAAATCCAGGGCCATGCAGCATATCATTGTAACTCTATGGATAAGAATGGAAAAACAAAACACTTTAAAGCAACTAAGATGGAATTTAATCCTTCCAAGCCAAAAACGACTTTTCTTGAATTGTCACCAAAACTGAGTGCATGCTACACAATTTTAATTCCATTTGTTGGAAGTATAGAAGCATTAACTACTTCACTGTTATATGAAAAGTAGTATCTATAGGAAATAGATATCCTTCACGTAAGAACTCCGTGCTGAAAACATGCTAACATTTGATTTTTTTGGGTGGGGGATGTCCTTGTTAATAACGAACAGGAGAACTTGTCTGCTCTCCTCCCTTTCTTAGGGAGGTAACTTAGGTATGCATTTGCAGGTTTTGACAAACTCAGGAAGAGTGCTAGGCTGACTTCTTATCTCAGAGGTAACTAAATTCAGAAAAGGAAAACCAAGTAGCTGATCAGATCAGCACCCACACAAGGTCAGATAGGCACAACTCAGCTACTCCACATCTTGCTTGGTGTTCTGTTGGCTGGCCAGCACATGCGCACCACTCCAGACTTAACAGATCATTTGCCATCTCATGCACTAAGAGTACAGCAAGGGAGAACAGGCAAGCAGGAGAATAAAGGGCACGTTAGATTACCACTCATAGAGAAAAACTTATTTACTTAAATATCATTGTTTTTGTAAAGAAATTCTAAAACTCTCTTGGTATCTCATCAGACACAGCTAGCTGAAGTTAGAAGAATTCTATGTGCTATTATACATGCATAGCTCAAATTTACTACAGAAGATGCTTTAATGCCACAAAGCTGGGAAATGCAAATGTTTGTTAAATCATGTAAGACAAATAACTCCACAACCACACCGCAGTTACAGAGTCTGATTTTCTCTTCATACACACCAGCTAATGTGGTGTTTTACAATTCTTGTCAATTGAACTATTCCTCATTTTCATCAGTGTGAAAATAATTCAGTTCAAGATTAAGCAACAATAAAGTTTTTTAAAATCCCGTGAACTAAATAAAAGGCTGAAAGATGCATATACTAGAGGCTTTAGTAAGTTACTGATCTTTACTGGACTGTATTACCTTTTATATCAATGGCAAAAGTTACAAACTGATAAAAGGACAAAAATACATTGTTAGGTAATCCTGCTATTCTGGCATCTCACTAGAGATGAGGCTCTGGATGCATGGGAGACTTAAACAAAAAAAAGCAGGGTTGGAGTGGAGGTGAACAAAAGGAAAAAAACAATAGTCCTGAAATTTAGAGATATACAATGCATGTGGATAGAACTACACAGTTTCTATTCCCTGGGATGTGCTTAAATACATCCTCAAGGCAGCAATGTGATTACGATGAATTGGTGCATTGAAACATTCTGAGAATGGAAGCTGATCCAGTTCAAACAAGTGAGAAATGAGGATGCTACAATGTCGAATATTTAATTAACTGAAGCAAAACAGGGAAGATTCACTAGAGACAACTGTTTTGCATTCCCAGGCTTTGGCTAGCTGGCTTGAGAAACATTTCCATTGTTAAAGTCAATTAAAAGAAAGGAAAAAGGAGAGAGGTGTGCAAGAATCTGATACTGTTCAGTTAACATTTTGGTTTAAGATTTTAACAACAGCATTTGAAAAAGACTATTTAATGTGTAGGAAAATGTCTGTTCCCAATTGGTTTGGCATGTTCCAGAAATTCTGTCTGATTATACTTCAGCCAAGAAGATGTAGAAAGCTGTCTTAAAGGATTACGAACTACAGACTTACATTTCTGATTTGTACAACTGCTGGAGGGAATCATTGAATGAAAGCGTTTTGTGAGGGTATTGCACAGAATGTGCAGCTCGAGAAATCTGATTGGTAACAATTGTGCCATTCCTCTGAAGAGTTCACATGAGTATCACAGATGGCGAGATAACTCTCTGTAATTTTCTCACCAAAGAACATTGAATCAGGTTGAGTTAATAATTTCCTATAAAATTCACTCAAGGAGGTTTGGGTTTTTGGTTGGGAGGGGTTGGTGCAGTTGGGGGTTTGGTTTTCTTTTTGGTTTTGGGGATTGGTTTTTTTTTTTTTGGGGGGGGGGGGGGG